>JARHVA010000312.1:3062500-3272500 GCA_037957365.1 Torreya grandis | reverse complement strand
TTCCTTCCTCTTGACTCATTTTTACCCCTATGAATTCTCTACATCTACATAGAACATGATCTACATAGATTGAAAAATGAGACAATGATGTCATATTCAGGTGAAACAAAATTCAAAACTTAATTTTTATATCACTCTAGATGTAATGGAATTGTCTAATTTTTTATTTTATTTTTTTAAAAAAAAACTCAATAATGAAAATGGTGGAAATATCTTCAACATAACTCCTCCATATGTATGTTTGTAACTGGTATATTAATCCAACCAAAGTAATGAACTAGGTGAAAAAATAAGAAATGGGACATGTGAATAACCTCTTGTAGAATCAAACTTTACTCCATGTAATTACCTATAAATTGTAGAATTGACATTGAAAACCATTTACCCAATGTAATTTTTAAAAACCCTAGAAGGGCTCAAAAAATTAGATCTAGCATCGAATAACATACATAATGAATTTCAAAACCATAGAAGAGTTGGCATGAAAATTCTCTATCATAAAAAAATACATACTAATGTTATTTTAAAAAACCCAAAAGGGTGAATAATATGACTTGTTCTAGCTCAAAAAATTACCTAGTGGGTAATTTTGAAAAACCCAAAAGGGTTGGCTCAATAAACTGCAAAGGGGTTAGATAAGTTATGTGGGAATGTTGAAATTTATAAAGATTATGGAAATACACAATAGTTATCCATGAAAAAATGGATTTGATCCTTAATATATTATACCATATTATAAAAACAACATACATTTTAGTCATTTATGTGAAAAAATAATTCTTATCACTGAAACCATGTCAAGAAAGAGAAAACCCAATATATTTTACATGTGAAGACTCCATATACACAATGTAATAAAATAAGAGAAAAATATTCACCAATAAAATAGAGACATGTATTAATCATAACAATTAGATATACAAATAATATGTGTGTAAACATAATATTTCACAATAATACCAAAGAACAAGGAGTGATCCGTGGTGCTCCTTATGACTACATCTCTACTAGCGCGTTAGATGCAATGCTCCAAGACTAGTTCTCTATTTATCATTCTTATTATATAAAGACATAAAGTTTCCTTATATAGAAGAAGTAAGAGGTGAGTGGCATGTATTTATTGGTGGATTTAAAATTGGAATCATTTTCCAAGGTACACCTAACCATTCTCACACATGATTATAACTATGAAATTACATGTGCAAAACACATCATACCTTGGTAACACATTTACCTAAGATGGAATTCATATAAAGTGTGATCATCACATACACAAAAATTAAGAACTTATCATCATGAAATATGAAAAAATAAAAGAGGAAAAATTTATAATTATGGGTCCACATAAATAAGAGAGGAGGAATAATGGAAAAAAAATCCTCATAGATAAAAGGGTCATAGTTAGTGGATCACTAATTTTGACCAGGAAAAAATAGATAAAGGAAAGACAAGATGATGCCTTTAGACACAACTAAAACACTTGGAGAAATAAAATATATGAAATATAACATCATAAGACTACATAGACAAAAAAAAGGAAAAACACATGAAAAAAAGTAAATAAGTATCTAATTTTAACCAATGATCCATATGTACAAAACCATTCTAAAACATTGTAATAATAAACTTTTGACTAAAATTAGGTGTTTATATAAATTCCAAATTTGATGTGTGTATCTGTGATGCATGATTGTGTCAAGATAAACAAAATTAATTAGTGATACATGCATACTACCTAAGGGATGGAAGGATTAAGATTATAGAATTCATTATTAGGGTGAACCCATACTCTATTGTCATCAAATTTATGGTACCTATAAGTAAATAGAGATGCCAATAAATAGAAAATGTTTTGGTGAAATAGATATGCAATTTAAATTAAAATAATTAAATTTAAAAGTAATCATAATAATAAATATCATTGGTGGTAGCCAAACCATTTTATCACTTTTGGAAACTTTGATACTAAAAATGAAAGCTATAAACTATGCACTAATGAGTTTTAAAGGTAATTCCAATATATTAAGGACTCTAGAGTGAATCATAGAAGTTAATGTCCACTTATTGATCATGACAGTAGAAATTTGGTGATTCTTGGTAAATCTTGATAAAATTACAATTATGCATATCTAAATCTAGGTGTAGAATACATGAATAGTTTCCCCTTTTTAGATGATGAATTGGTGAATTCTTAAAAATTACTCATCTTAAAATAAATAATCATGCACATAATGTGTTATCAGATAAAATAGATGATTCTAATAAATTATTTGAAATTAATTTGTGAACATATGTAAATGACTATAAAAATAAATCATCATGTAAAGTTGGATAGTAATATATGACTCATGGGAGAATGAGGATGTGACCTATATGAGGGTGGAAATAGTAGGCAAGAAGGCAAGTGGCCTAAATTGTAGTTGGTGAGGAGGGAAAAAAATATTCCCCAATATGGTAAGATATGAAAATGAAATTACCTAATGCATATATTAAGTACCTCATGTAGTAACCCTAATGTGGCCAAGTGTAAGGAGGATAATATGATGTCCTAATATAATGAATGTAAAATAAGTGCACCTGTTAGCCAAATTTTGCCTACCATAGGATAGGGTTATAAAATTCTTCCATTTTTAATGCTTATTAGCATAGTTTAAGGTAATATCTATTTTGATGCTATGCTTGTCTATATCATTTTATGTCATACTTCAATATGGTTCAATAGGTGTTAGGGGATTAGAGTGTCTTGTAAATACATATGTTATGTGTCATGGTCATATCATATCCCCTCTAGTCTATACATGTACCTTAGTAAGTCTCATGTTATATTAAGGGTTAAAAAGTCATTTTTAACGTTCTTCTACAAGTCATTAGCATGTGTAATGTGGTTAAAATGTCACTTTAAGAGCCTAAAAAGGTGAAAATCACATAGATATATATTCTAAAATGACTTATGAAGAGTTATCTAATGTGAAGGTTAGCAAGGAAGGATAATAATTCAGTTTAAAATGTTAAAAAGCTATTACAAATGATTTTCAATGCTTAAGAGAGACTTAATATCCACTTGTATGGACCAAGTAGATATATTTTCATGTGAAAACACTTTAGGAGTGTCTCTTAAGATTCTCTAGGCCAAATTCACGATAGGAATATAGGTAAAGGTCTAGAAAATTCAAAAAACTCTCTCTATACCATCATTCCCTTGACAAGCTCACAAAGGTCAAATTCACATGCTCATTTTGTATATTACAAGGATATTTGAGACCTGATATTTTTACCAAATGAGAGGTTCCTAATGGTATTCAAATCCATGGCCATAGTTTTTGGATTAGTAGCCCCTCCTATATGAATAATCATTAATAAGGCAGGGTGGTATAAAACTACCTATAAACCACATATGCTTAGTTTTTCTCATTGAAATGATAATTTGGGGATATATGAATGGATAAAATAAATTTAAGAGTATATATAGAACCCATTATACATATCACATTATTTTAAAATCCCTACTTGGCATGTGTGACCTCAGAAAGATAAGAAGTCTCCATTTGTGCATAGTTTGTAAGTTTGATGTCATGGAATTTTGTTAGGATTGTGGAGTTAAAAGCTTCACTGATGCAAACAGGAGAGGAGGTTGCTGAAGGTTGCTGAGTTGCAGAAGAAGTTGGGGTCGGTCTGATCAGCCGACGTCGGCGGGATAGCACAGTGAAGCAACCGACGTCAGTCATATATCGGCCGACGTCGGTCACCTCCAGGCGGACAGGGACCGGCGTCGGTCGCCTGTGTGGTTCGACTACGAGCTATTTACGGGCAGTTAGCTAACGAACCAAGAGTTTGCATGATGAGTGCTAATTTTAGACTCATAGCTGCGGATCTAATTATGGTAATTAGATGTCTAATCATTGTTTGGATGAGATCTATATAATAGACTCATGGTTGTATTGTAAAAGTGTGCTAGGGAGTAAGAGAGCATAATTATAAGCTCCTTCTGTGTGTGAGGTAGAGCTATGGTGCGTTCCTCCTAGTGCCACAGTACCAGGTGTGTTGGTGCTGGATTGGAGAGCCAGCTGGGTTCTTCAAGAGTGTAGGATCTTGGTCACAGTTGCATGGCCTATATAGGAGATCTACATGGTAAGTAAGATCGTTGATCTGCAGGTGTATGTGTGTGCAAGGTCGAGGTTCACAGGTGATTAGAACCATTGCTTGATTTGCAGGTGTGCAAGGTCATACAGACAGCAACACAACAGGGAGCAGTATCAGGCAGGATCTACTTGGAGTACAGGTGTGTACTCTGAGGTAGAGCTATGGTGCGTTCCTCCTAGTGCCACAGTACCAGGTGTGTTGGTGCTGGATTGGAGAGCCAGCTGGGTTCTTCAAGAGTGTAGGATCTTGGTCACAGTTGCATGGCCTATATAGGAGATCTACATGGTAAGTAAGATCGTTGATCTGCAGGTGTGTGTGTGCAAGGTCGAGGTTCACAGGTGATTAGAACCATTGCTTGATTTGCAGGTGTGCAAGGTCATACAGACAGCAACACAACAGGGAGCAGTATCAGGCAGGATCTACTTGGAGTACAGGTGTGTACTCGGATAGAGCAAGAGGAAGGCAAGGCAGTTCCTTCCATAAGTATGGTCTGTTGAATTGCAGGTTGTTGCAGATTCATGGGAGATCTACTTGAAGTACCTTGAGTACTTGTGGAGCATGTGGAGTGCTTGTGGAGTGCGTGGAGCACTTGTGGTGTGCGTGGAGCACGGGAGGTGAACACCAACTCTGTATTTGAGTTGGGTGTTGGGACCTGTGAGAGGGAGAGCTTTGGGGAGAAGAATTACTGTTCACTTGAGGCGTGGGAAACCTCTGTAAGGTGGTGGAGAAGAAGTGGCATCTTCTTTATTGTATTCTTTTCTGTATAAAGTGTTAATACAATTTGGTATTGTCTCTCATATGCTGTGTTATTCTGAATTCTAGTTACTTGGTGAATCTGGTTAATTTCCGCATATTAAGTTGCTTGGTATTGGTAATCAAATTGTGTGCTTCCGGTGTACATCCTCCCAACAAGTGGTATCAGAGCCTTGGTTGTAGGTTCTTGAGCTTGATACCAACAGGTGGTATCTAAGCTGAGGTTGGAGGAAGCAGGTTTTGTTTTTGGTTACAGGGCACTCTCAGGGGTTTCTGATCGAGTGGGAGTAGAGCAACGACAGATCAAATTAAGCTAAGAATGGAGGAGTTGAAAAGCACAGATGGTCACTCACGGTCCTATGGAAAGAAAGAGCAGGTAAAAGATTATTGTTGGTTGGTAACAGATCAGCATGAAGAAACTGAAGATACAGATGTAGCAGGTGTTGTTGCACAGGATGTGTTTGCAGGTTTCTTGGATAAAGTTGAATCTTGGATAAAAGATTCGGTTGCCTCTTTCCATGCAGTTCCAGGTAGAGGAGCTGGTAAGCCTTGCCAAAGGATTGGCAAAGGGGAAGTGAAGCTGAAATTGCAGGCGGCCAACACACAGGTGTTGATGAAGGTCATGCAGGTCCCAGGTTTGGAGATATGGCTAATTTCTTCAGAAAGATTGGGTGATGAGAGATGCACAAGAACTCTCACAGCGGATGCACTTGAATTAGCTGGTGGTAAAAAAATAGGTATCCTTTATCTACTTGTTTATATTACTGATTCTTCTTTTGTTGCGGAGACGTGGCTTCGTAGGCTTGGTCACACGAGCAGGAAGGAGATGCATGTTCTTAAGCGGAAGACAGATATATTTGACAGGCTTAAGAACTGGAAAGCCTTGGTGTTTATGGAGGAGATGGCGGACAGAACCCAGTGGATATGGCTGGATACTTCTGAGCAGGGCAGTTTGGACATGGATTTTGATTCAAAGAAGCTCGCGGGTAAAAAGTCATCACTCACAGGCGAACACAGACACCGATGTCGGTCAGGAGGAACCGGCGTCGAACAGACAGATGCCGATGTCGGTCATGTGCAGACCGAAGCCAGCGATGTCGGGCAGGGTAAGACCGATGTCGGTCATGGGACCGACGTCGGCAGTATGTAAGACCGATGTCGGTTAGGATGACCGACGTCGGCAGCAGGGACACCAGCGCAGGTAGGTTGGTAGTCAGGTACAGACGCATGAAACTGACGTCGGTCGGATGCAGACTGTGGGGTGACCGAGGTCGGTCACTGTAATGGATTTTGGGTGGACAGCAAGCTGTCAAGGAGTCTCAAACACCCATACGGAGGACTGAAGGCATAAGTATGCCCTCAAATTCGTTGTTCCTTTTCTTTATACATGTTGCTGATTGTAGAGCAGGAAGGATCCAGGAAACAGGTGTGAGCTTGGCATGGATGAGGATGTGATTCCTTGGAGGAGAACCAGACAGGTGTGTCTTGGTAGAGTTGCCAGTAGGTATAAAAGCACAGAGACGAATGGATTCCTTAGTAGAAGAATAGAGAGAACGGATACATGAGACGGAAGACCAGGTATATGGTCTTGTGGAGCTGCAGGACAGTGGTACCAGGTTTGACAGGTGGAGGACGGAGCATGGCTTCAGTCAATGTCAGGGTAACTACTGTGGTTTTGGCTTACCAGGGGGATGATGAGTCGCGACATCATTCTGTTGCTGTATGTGGATAGTATGCTAGCTAGCAGGGGTGTACATACAGGGTTTTGCTGAGCTAAGGGTAAGATTAGTTCAGTGGCATGTCATGAGGAGTTTGGAGCAGCGGAATTCTTTGACATGGGAGGCATGGAGATCACAGGGTGATTTTGTCTCGAGTGGGAGCTGATGTGAATCAGGTGTTGGTGAAGTTCGGGATGTAGAACCGTAGCACACTAAGGGCTGGATAGGTACAGTGTCTGAAATCACATGAGGTCTGGTATAGACTTGAGTATTCCCATGCAGTGGGAGCTGTCAGAGAGTTAGGAGCCAATTCGGGGAAGTGGGTTCTCAGGTTTTCTGAGAGGGACCGGCAGCAGGTGTTGCTATGCAGGGTCAGGACTTCACTACATGTATTTGTAGGTTCGGATGTGGCAGGTTACTCGGATGATAGGTGGTACACCACGGGATGTGTGGTGGGTTGTCTTCAGGTGGGAGCTTGAAGAGGGATACAAACCAGGAAACAGATTAGACGGAGTATGGGTACAGGTACAGTGCAGCTGTTTATCTCCAAGTGGGAGATTGTTAGGATTGTGGAGCTAAAAGCTTCACTGATGCAAACAGGAGAGGAGGTTGCTGAAGGTTGCTGAGTTGCAGAAGAAGTTGGGGTCGGTCTGATCAGCCGACGTCGGTGGGATAGCACAGTGAAGCAACCGACGTCGGTCATATATCGGCCAACGTCGGTCACCTCCAGGCGGACAGGGACCGGCGTCGGTCGCCTGTGTGGTTCGACTGCGAGCTATTTACGGGCAGTTAGCTAACAAACCAAGAGTTTGCATGATGAGTGCTAATTTTAGACTCATAGCTGTGGATCTAATTATGGTAATTAGATGTCTAATCATTGTTTGGATGAGATCTATATAATAGACTCATGGTTGTATTGTAAAAGTGTGCTAGGGAGTAAGAGAGCATAATTATAAGCTCCTTCTGTGTGTGAGGTAGAGCTATGGTGTGTTCCTCCTAGTGCCACAGTACCAGGTGTGTTGGTGCTGGATTGGAGAGCCAGCTGGGTTCTTCAAGAGTGTAGGATCTTGGTCACAGTTGCATGGCCTATATAGGAGATCTACATGGTAAGTAAGATCGTTGATCTGCAGGTGTATGTGTGTGCAAGGTCGAGGTTCACAGGTGATTAGAACCATTGCTTGATTTGCAGGTGTGCAAGGTCATACAGACAGGAACACAACAGGGAGCAGTATCAGGCAGGATCTACTTGGAGTACAGGTGTGTACTCGGATAGAGCAAGAGGAAGGCAAGGCAGTTCCTTCCATAAGTATGGTCTGTTGAATTGCAGGTTGTTGCAGATTCATGGGAGATCTACTTGAAGTACCTTGAGTACTTGTGGAGCACGTGGAGTGCTTGTAGAGTGCGTGGAGCACTTGTGGTGTGCGTGGAGCACGGGAGGTGAACACCAACTCTGTATTTGAGTTGGGTGTTGGGACCTGTGAGAGGGAGAGCTTTGGGGAGAAGAATTACTGTTCACTTGAGGCGTGGGAAACCTCTGTAAGGTGGTGGAGAAGAAGTGGCATCTTCTTTATTGTATTCTTTTCTGTATAAAGTGTTAATACAATTTGGTATTGTCTCTCATATGCTGTGTTATTCTGAATTCTAGTTACTTGGTGAATCTGGTTAATTTCCGCATATTAAGTTGCTTGGTATTGGTAATCAAATTGTGTGCTTCCGGTGTACATCCTCCCAACAAATTTTGAGTGTTTTGAGGTTTTAAATAGTTTAATGAATGTGTATTAATGTATAACACCATATTTTTACTATATAATTAAATTAAAATTCTATCAATGGTTTCATTTCTCACTTCGACACTACCTTCTCCAAACATGCAATGGTCTTATTTTTCTAGATTGTGTATATAACTCCAAGTGCAAGGGTGAATTGAATATTTGAATGTTCAATTATTAGTGTGATGTGAGGGTAATGAAATCATGTAATAATTAATGAAAAATGGAATTTATAATTTCATCCATTCTCAAGTGTAAGAATTCTTAACCTTGGGTCTTTGCATATAAGTGAAGTCAATTTGCATACATAGGTCTGAGCACTAGAGCATGTATTTAATGGGAAAAGTAAAGGAAAAAAATGTTGAATATGGTATTATAAATAATTTTATATCATATCATACATTTATTTGTTCTCCTATAATTTATAATCCCATTACCAACATATTAAGATAGGTTTACTGTTATAAAATGCTTAAGATTGTGTATAGGCCTACTTACACAAGAATACACTAAGAAGTGCCAAAAATTACATTGTAAGAGTGGTTAAAAATTAAAAATATATTGTGTAATGTTATATTACAAATGGATGCATCTCCTTAAGGTTAATATGAACAAGATATACAAGTTATAAGGCCTCATACATTAAAAATGCAGACCTGTAGGTATCATTTTCACATTGAATGTAATGAGTTAAACATTAAGAAGTGAAATTAAAGAGACAAAATATGTGTGTGAGTTATGTGAAATTAATTTTAAAGTTTTTAAAATTAAAATTTATGGCTAATATGTCATTGGATACCTTTTCTAATCCATAACAGTCAAGGAACTAATACACACCTACAAGCCTGTTAGGAGGATGATGAGATGTGAAGTCATGAAGGTGTGACTGTGATGTTTTCAGAGGAGTGTATAATTTGAATTGAATATTTTGGAATAAATATAAGGATATTAAAAAAATTTATGCTTTATATAAAAAATTAAAACGGATTAGCTAGGGTGAAAGAGATAAAACACAATCAAAGAGCTATTGTTACCTACATGCTTGCTAAGAGGAGAATGATAGTTGAATTCATGAAGATAAAGAGTGTAAATAAGTATATATATTATCTGAATATATAACATGACTTTAATATAATATTTATTGTGAATGAATACATTTGGAAGTGTTGAGAAGCTTTTTCAAGCTTAACAAGCCTAAACTTGCACATATAGTCCTTGGAGTAAGATTATGAAAAAAGGTGTTTTTTATGGAGGTAGGATGTAAGAAAAAATACTCTTGAAAATTAGTATAATAAAATTATAATGGTGTTTATGATTTTTTTTTTTTTTAAAAACTATAAACTCTATTTAATAGGTTTTATTTCTAAAATTACAGTCAAAGAGGTTTCACTATGAACAATGGAAAGAGAGATGCAATGGTATTGAAGTAAATGCTTCAGTTAAAAAAAAGGTGTGTAAAATTATAAAATTACATGGAATATTTTTTTGAATCCTATTGATTATTTTTAATGATAAAAAGATGCTAAAACAATCCTTTAGTGTTAGGCTTGGTAGTTTGCCTATAAACCCTATGTATGAGCTAATGGTGGTCATAATAAGATTGTCAAGATAAATGATAATAAATACCATTGAATAAATTTTGTATGTATTTTATAGACCAAATTAGGTCAATTTAAACCTAAAACCAAACTCCAAAATTCCACTTTCAAGACTAAATCTCTCTTGACCTCACAAATACATAGTTTGCTATCCTGAGAGGATGTTAAACTTGCTCATATATTTCATGAAGATATGCATGGTGGATCAATATATTATGAATAATATGTAACCAATATAAATTAATAATAATCAATAGGATTCAAAAAAATATTCCATTAAAAGTAATCTAGGACCTAAGCTTTATGAACAATCCTTAAGAGTACAAGGCATTCACAAGCTGTCAAGAAGACCAAAATTCACCAGTTGAGAGATATGAGACTCTTAAGCACTTGAAATGAAATTTATGACCCTTGAAAACATTTAAACTTCATTCTTAACTCTAGGAAGACCTTCACCATGGTACTTTTATGTACCTTGAACTATAAAAACTCATTAAATACTAAGTTTTTATGAGTTTTTGGCTTAAAATAGAGTATTTGACGTCATGAGTAGATTTAAACCATTTAAGAAGATGTATTTAGGTGTCTTATATGTCCAAAAGTCCAAAAATTTATACATATAACCCTAAAGTGCTCCTATAGGTTTGATTATTGAAGGCAATGTGAAGAAGGCTTGTGAAGGGCTAGTTTTTTTGGCTATTTCTTAGTTTTCCTATCTACACAAGGTTCTAGAAGATCAAATTTTTCATGAAGCATGGTCACATGGTCCTCAAATTTAATCAAACACTTATTTTTGGTTTCACATGTGTGGGATAATTTTGGAGCTAAAACTTAATTTTTAAGCCTAAAGGCCTAATTGAGGTCTAATTAGAAAGAGATATTATGGCTACAAGGAATTACATCCAAATGTGTTATTTCAAGTCTATTATGATATGGATATTTCATGGAGAATAATTTTATTTATGAAGACAAAGTAAAGATTTGAAACTTGCAAACAAAGATAGGCATAGTAAGGCTAAGTGGGATTCAAGACACTTAAGAGGTGTAATTATCATTACAATGTCACTTTGAGGAGATTCTAAACTAGTAAAAAGTGTCAAGAATAGGGGTAGAATGTGACTCAAAATGAATTGATGATGAAGAGTGCCACTTGTCCATTTCTAAGTTAAGGAGAGGGCAGTTTTGAAGAGCAAGATCAAGGTGTCAAGTAAGGTTTGAAACTCCTATACCACTTGGAGGATGAAAACATATTCAAGAAAGAAACACATGTATTTGGGGACTTTATCCAATAATTTTTAAACCTCCTTTATTTATTTTAACTCTTCTTGACACTTGTCACCTCTCTCTCTTATGCTTTTCTCTCTTATTCTCTCTCATTTCTCTATAAATTTGGCCTTGATAGGTTATTTATTCTTCCTCCACCTAGGTATGGAAAATCCTTGCCCATTTCAAGCCTTTTATTTGTGAAAAACTATTTTTTTACCTCCTCTTTTGACTAGTTATAATATGTGTGTATGACTAGTCGATCTTGTCAAGTGATTAGCTTAGATTCCTTGGCATATTGTCCTTTTCTAGCATTCATATTCAGTTTGAAAGCTTCTTTATAAGTCTTGTGAAGTGTGAATGTTGAGTGAGTTTTATCATTAGTTTCATTTTATGAAATCTTATTTAGTCATCCTAGCTCAATCATATTTCAAAACCTTCATATCAAGTGTTAATTTAGAGAGGTAAATTAGGAGAAGTGTTTATTTTAAGTTAGTCTCATGGTTGATGTGTACATGCAGTTGGTTGGTAGTAGTCAATTAATTTTGGTGCATGACCTCCATTAGAATAGGTTTATATCTCTTTTAATAATAATTTAGTACATTAGTGAATGAACCTAAGTGATACATCAAGGGGAGATAGACCTATAACCTAGAGATTCAATACATCTAAAGGTCACCTACAGCCTAGGATTGTCTCCATGTTATCCCAAATAGGGAAAGGTTGAACAATATTCCAAGGGTATAAATTTGGGCTATAAAAAGACCCATGGGTGTATAATGCTCCCATTATAAATACCAATATAGTAATATTATAATGGTATTCACATATGACTCCACTAATAGTAATGTAGAGGTATCAATATAATCAATGAAACTTGTGAGATGGGTGAGGGTATGATGCCCTAAATTAATTTTATAGGTCATAGACTCGATAATGATAAATACAAAGTATATTCCCTAATATGGATAATATATTCCAATATATGTATCAAGTGGGATGATCATAATGTGTTAAAGTGTATGAATGACATGAGCATGAGATCTCATCTTGATACTAGTAGTTTAGGATCAATAGACATCGGTGTAATAATCTATGTATAAGTAAGATAGACTCAATGATGGTTAATAATATTATATGGGTATGATGCCCCCAATATAAATAAATATGATAGGAATAAATCCAATGTAACAATATGCTATCCTTAATATCATAAGGTATATTAGTGAAAGTCATGATGGCTATGTGTATATGATTCCTCTAATGGAAATGTATAGGTAGCAAAACATGGAATGATAAATATCTATAGCAATTGATAGTTCAAAAGGGATAGTGTGTTTCCACATTTTGAAATATATATGTGATAATATTAACAAGGATAGGGAAAAATGATATGCATTGATGTATTAATGATACCCTATTAGAACAAGATATAGCAATCACACACATAATAGTAGATGTAATCATCAAACAAGAAATAACATAGACACAACATGACATAGTGACTAAAGGATTATCTATGGAAAACACTAAACAACATACTAATAAGAAATATGCACAATATTTCATGATTAAAATCATACAGATGTAGGATATTGAGTAATCATTGGGTATTAATGAGAATAGATAATGTAATGAACTTTATTCACAAATTAAGTAATAAATCACAATATAACTAAATATATGATAATCCACTTAGATGGGGTAATCTCCAAAATCTCTTAATAAGAATATAATTCACCAATATGATATTTTGAGTGAGCCACCCTCATCCCTATATATGTAATTAGTGGGGAGAGTCACACCCATTCATTCCACCTTTACATCTTAAGAAGTCAACCTAAAGCAATGATTAACTAATGAATGCAATTACAAATGAAAAGTGTGCCATAGTTTAGCCACACATATCCCTATGGATCATATAAATTAAGGGCTTAACATTCCCCCCACTTCAAAATAACATTTCCCTCAATGTTGAATAAACTAGATGTTGCATAAAGCGGGCACTTATTCTATTTCATTGGATTTCATCGCATCATATTCTTCATAATAGACCCATTAAATTTAGAATAATTTATTCTTAGCACACTTATGGTAATTTATCCATTTTCTATCACAATTAAAACATAAGTCTTCTACTCATTTTTATATAATTTGGGGAGAATTCAATCTTGTAGACTAAGGGAAGGTTTACATTGGACCCAAATGCTTGGTAGTAGTAATGAAATCCCTATGGTTGATCAGATCTTGTTTCTTTACCTTACGATTAAATACCATGGAATTGAATACAATGATTGGGTTAAACATGTAAACACCTAGTTAGATTGTGTCATTGAGACCACCTAAGAATAGATCATTCATGTTGTCATCTAAGATGTCATCCACCCTTAAGGAAAAGTTTTGGAATTGTTGAATATAATCATGGATTGATCTTATTTGTCATATATTTGTTATTTGATTAAATTAGTTATCAATTACACTATGATGGTAGTGTATTTATAGCTCATCTGTGAACATTTACTAAGTAACAATAAGACCCTTCTTTTAATTTGAGTATAAATCCATCTATACCAAATAAAATAATTTAGATGCAATATAAGGATTCCATTACCACATTTTATCCATAAGATATTTGATGTACATCAAATAAAATATCTATTTTTTAATTCAATTTAGGGGATTCTTCTCATCAAATTTTTGTATTTCTACTTTCGAAGTCATGTTCCTCAAATGTGGTATATGTGAATTTAGATTGGGTTGGATAGAAGATCCACCATGGTTTCATTAATTAGTAAGTATTCTTATTTATTTGGGGGATTGTTGAAGAACATTCAAATTTGGAAGGAGTTTTAACATGAGATCATCCAAGCACTGATTGACCTAATCAATTTTACTTGTCATCTCAGACCATAAGCTATAAAGATCACACCTAATTTTTCTCACCTTATGATTCATCAAGGAAAATATTAGATCAGAAGATCCATAAATATTTTTTTTATGAATACATATCTTATTTTCTAGAATTTTTACTTGGGGTTTCATAATTCTTATTTTTACCCCTAGTTGATGATCCTGCCTAACAAGCCTAGATATTGTCAAACTTCATTTTCACCATTGATGCAACTTTGACCAAGAAATTTGGAAATAATGTTGGCCTCAAATATAAAAACACAAAGAATATACCTACTAAATTTCTTCAATATTTATTAAAATATAATAAAATAAAATAAAAAACCTTAAATTGTGGACTATAGAATAATTTTATGAAAAATGGTAAAAATATAATAATTCATTTAAAACTAATCTTCAAATATTAAATTTTGTATTATATACCCCTTATATTATTATTAAAATCTAATGAAAAATTTGATTAAAAACTTTTAATGGTTTGTGATATACAATGGAAACAAAATTATTTGCCAAAATTTATGCTCTGATACCATTTGTACTAAAATTTCTTCACAAATTAAGAAATAAATCACAATATAATAGAAAATATGATAATCCACTTGAAGTCAAAAACCTAAAAAATATCTTAATAATAATATAATTCACCATTATGTTGTTTTGAGTGAGCCACCCTCATCCCTATATATAGAATTAATGGGGAGAGTCACACCCATTCATTCCACCCTTACATCTTAAGAAGATGGCCTAAAACAATAATTAAATAATGAATACAATTATAAATGAAGAGTGTGACATAGGTGAACCAAATATATCCCTATGGATCATATAGGCTAAGGACTTAACATTGCCCTCAATGTTGAATAACATTAGATGTTGTTGCATAAAGGGGGCACTTCTTCCATTTCACTAGATTTTATCACATCATCTTTTTCATCATGGACCAATTCAATGTGTAATAATTTTTATCATCACAATTATGACCATTTCTCCATTTAATATCATAATTTAAACATAATTATTTTTTTCATTTCTCTTCAATTTGGGGAGGAGCCAATCTGTTGGGACTAATATACCCCCCACCATTTTTTAAAAATGGGACCCTTGAGAAATCATAAAGATTAAACATGAAAGCATGACATATTGAGGTCATTTGTATAATTTTAAGGTCATCCAATCTATCAAAATAAATCTTACTTAGTTTTGTTTAGCTTTAATTTTGACTAACATTGCTAATGAATGGTCTTTATGGCTTTTAGTTTCAGGTTCCATGGTTTTTGTCCCCGATAAATTCATGTTCCAAAACCCTATCAAAACCCTTAATTCAAATTTGAATATTGAAAGGAAATAAATTGGCAAGGACCCTTTTAAAAATCCATTTTGGACCCAAGTTTAAAGTTCATGTTTTAAGCTTAGTCATGTTTTTTAACATGACTAAGACTTAGCCTAAAATGCTTGGTCCCCTTTATTAATTTTTCTCCTTTGAATTTCCTCATATGCCTAACTAATATTTATTTTTTAGGTTCCTTTCAAATATTCCCTAGCTTATCCTAAGGGTTTAACCCTAAGGCCGCATTGTATTTATTAATACTTATGGGACCTTAGTCTTAATATTTTAGCTTAAGTTTTGGTTCCCTGAGTCCACTTGTATATTAACTCAATCCCTTTTAGTAAACACCTTAGCCTAAAGTTTTAATTTTAAGGCCTTGATGTATTTATTAATATGAATGATACCTTAGCCTTAACACTTTAGCCTAATCCTTTTATATAGTCATGGTCTTAACTTAACTTCCTTGCATCTTATATGATTAATGACCCTCATTTTATGGCAACATTTGATCTAATAGAGTGAGAAAGGCCCAAGATTTGGCATAAATAACATGCATATTAAATGATCCAATGGGTCACTATTCCTCATGGAATTTTGATAGGATAGCATAAGGAAAGCCCAAAAACATCCCACACATAGCACCATGGCCAATCATATTCATGCCCTTGAATCATGATCAGCAGTTCTCACCTCATAATAAAGACTTGATCAGATAGAGTGAGGCACTATTGAAAAGTCAAAGGATTATGGAAGGCCCAAAATATTAACATGTGGCACCCTTACATTTGATGATCAAAGGCAAATGGGTCCTGCCTAATAAAGCAACTAGTCATGAGCAAGTTATTGAGTCATGATTTAACAACTGTCACTTCATCATTAATTTTGTTTCGATGGAGTGAATTAAGTCCAAGTGCCATGGAAACCCTATAAAGGTGCCAAACAATATTTTAGCATTGGTTCATAGGAATTTGATGAGCTTAAATTTGATATTTGCATGACTATCATTCAACATTTATAAGGACATATTTGACATGTGCAAGACCATCAACTTTAATCCCATAAAATTAAAAGATTCACTAGCTTAAAATTGATGTTCCCATGACTATAATTTGACACCCAGAAGGATGTATTTGGCATCCGCAAGAACATCAAATTTAATCTAATTAATTATTCTACTTAGAAACAAAATATACTCTCAAAATGTTATTAGAAAACTTGTAAATTACTTTGTAGATGACTAGAGGCCCTTGAAAGAGGCTCAAAAATTGGAAATAATTAATTTTCAAAATGTGGAAATGGTCTTATGGTCTATATACACAAAAAACTTAGTCTAAATCTATACTTTAAGGTCCCCATGGCATTTTGTTTAAATATCATGAACCTTAAACTATAGACTTATACTAGGTCTTATTTTAAAAGAGATCTTTGTTACATAGGACTTAGGCCAAGTTATTTCTATCTAAATTTTTTTAATGTTTTTTGTCAATGAAATAAAATAATATTCATTATTAGACAAATATACCATTTTTTATCCCCTTTGAGCATGTTTTATAATAATTGACATAAATATTTTAGAACAATGCATAAATTGTGTTTTTAAAACATAACGTAAATGTTGGCTTAAAATATTTAACCATGGTATCCTTTATATAATTCAAAAAACATAGACATAAATCTCTTAGCCTAAGTTTTTCTTCATGCTTAATAAATATGTAATAAACCTTAGCTTAAGGAATATAATCCTAAGTCCCACTTTAATAATGTACTAAATTAAAGTTTGGGCATTTCTATAGATCAATAGTTTGTACTTTGTCATGGGAGGATGATCTAATGACATGAGGTTCCTATGGAATTTTCAAAGGCCCACAAGCTCAACATGTTGTGAATGCCCATTTGAAGTAGGACTAAGATGATGATCTGACAATTCATGCTTTGTCACTAGAGGATGATCTAATGGCATGAAGGTGCTCATGACTTTTTAAAGGCCTGCAAGCTCACTGCATGGCCAATGGTCATTTTAAAAAGGACTAACATAGGATAAAAATCATGAAAAGGCATGCAAAGATGCCAAGTGTCATCATCACAGGGCTTGGAATAGAAAGAGTCTAATTATAGGTAAGGGCCCAAATTATAATCAATGGTTCATGCTAATCCAAAATTTTAATCTGACAGTTCAAAATAAAAGAAGTTATTTTAAATACCAATGGCTAGTGCTCAAAGGAATCTATGAAAAATGTCACAAAAGGTCTAGACCAATGCCAAATAGGCACCATGTAACCATAAAAAGACAAAATGAAAGATCTTTTGGGATAAAAAATGTGAACGTATAAAGGCAAAGGTCCAAATCAAATCCAAGGGACATATAAGCTAGAGTCTAGATATATCTTGCCATTAAAGATCTAATACCCTAAACCCTACATAAAAGTGACTCGATTAAATTCATTTGGTCACAATTTGATCCAAAGAGAGCTTGATCATGATTTATGAGTGCAAGAGAGCTTTCACAAATACCATTTGCTAAATAGTGTATAAAGGTAAATAAGTAAAGACCATGGCATCTCGTAGACAAAAATTGAAGGAGGATAATGAGATCTACTTGTCAACAGATAATGAGGGGTGAATCTTTAAGGACATTGAATTGGAAATTGCAACCCTAAAATCCCCAAGCATTAGGAATTGGTCTGAACTCTTTTTCATGGTGAAGGAACTAAATCCCATTACAAAGGAGAAGTAGATAATTTCCATAATGATTCATAAACATTATGACTTGGTCATTGTTCAGATGACCAACCTTCACCATGATGCTACAAAACCCAAGGTACTACATTGTATAGATGTCCTTGCCCCTATCTTTATTTATTGTAGGGTAGATAATGAATAAATCATACATGAGGGAAATTCTAAGAAAATATCATATATTTCCCCTATAGCCTTTGAAAAATATTATAAGCTCCCTCTCCCCCACATAAACTTGTCCAATATCAAGGAATGGACTAGCAATCATGACCTAGACTCTAAACTTAGACCCTGGTTACACCAAGGACCCCATATATTCAAGGACTTTGAAGGAAATATCCTAATAGTCTAATTTAATGAAGGCATAAAATTAATAATAAACCTACTAAATTGATATTTTGGAGCCCCCTTAACCACCTATGTGAATAAAATCTGGGTCCCCTATGTGCATTTCATGGTGGAAGAGAATCTCACCCCTCTAATTAGAGATTTGATCAGTGTCTTCTTGGCCAAGTAGTTCACTACCATCAAAAGTAAGACATATAATTAATTTTATATGATATCATACATATTTGATGCCCTACTAACCTTTATCAAATTCCTAGGCATTAGAAATTGGTCTCCTTAGGGAAAGACTACCATTTCCCACCATTACTCCAAACTACATATCTTTAAGTAAAGGAACCATATGTAATTTATTTGTGACTATGTCTACCTAGATATAATAGAGGATATCATAGGTGTTCCCATGCCTAGGGTCTATCCACTAATCAATAATTATGTATAAATGATGGGTGACATCTATTTCTACCCTAATTACACAGTCATCAGGATTAAGGGGATCATGTCCTAACCTTATAGATTACCAGTGTATGTCCCTAGTAAGCTGGTTGAGCAAGAAAATGCCTCCTAACTCATGCATGGCATTGATGGGATTTTCAAAGAGAAGAGGAAGGGTCTTCTCCACCACTTACCTCTAATTATTGGAAGGACCATTTTTCAAGATTGGAAATAGGTTGATACTATGGCCAAGCATAGGGATTCATTTAGGTTTCAACTTGATGAACTCAAGATGTGGGATCCTAAGAACATAGTGACTAATAATTTAAAGGAGAAGAAACTTCCTAATCTTGAGTATGTGCATCATATTGGTATTCATGACACCATTTACATTAAGGCCAAGAATTATAAAGAGGTGTTGGCCAGGATCCAAGGGCACAACATCAAACTTGAACATAGATTAACCAAGGATGACAAGCCATCTAGAGAGGCATGTAAAATACATCCTTTGAAGTATCACTTACTATTTGGACCATCTATAATAGCCCAAGATCAACCCAAAATATAAAAACCATAGCCACATCCTCAAGGGTAGATTATGAAAGGCAGACAAAGAAATTGGGAGAAATGAAATTGGAAGAGAGGCTCTCATCTTTGAAACTCCCACAAAGACTACCTTCCCCCATTCAATACATAGATATGACTACCCTATAACTAGAAGATACACTTGAGGGTGACCTCAAGAACTTGCATAGGTGTATGACACTGACAGGGAAGAAGAATAGTTTGAAGAGGCCTAAGTCCAAGCATGGAAGTTTGAATAAAATAAAGGAAAGGAGATTGCTCTAGACATGGTCCCATTGGATCCTAGGGAGAATAGAAAAGTAGAAATGGCATTGGTCCCTCTTGGACCTAAAAGACCAAGGTTGACCCTCACCCATCCAAATAGTGAGGTCAAATTATTCAATGATGAATTCTCCATTCATGGACTACTCGTCCTTGATTAGTTTATTTATGGAAAATTACAAAAGATCCCTTCTCTCTCCCATTCATGGGATATGACAAAGGTTACCAATGTTGAATTACATGATGACATGAAGCCATGGATTAGGGATATGGTAAAATATCAATAAGAAAGGATAATTATGGCCACTCTAGGACCAGAAATTAAGAAAATGGATACTCCTTGAGCATCAGGCAATGCAAGCGTAGAGGTTTTAGAACCTCTAAAATTCATAGGGTCATCCACCACCATGTAATTTAATCCAAAAAAAACTAGATTAGAAAGGGTCATGACTAAGACAACCATGGTGGGACCTAAGTAATTCACCTTCCAAAAGGTGGAACACTTTGTAGGTCTAACCCTAGTGGGAGGGAAACAACTTGGTGAGGCCACTATTCATGAAGAAGATGTTGAGAGCTTGATTGAGGTTCAATAAGCTCAAGTAAAGGTTGGGGTCCAAGGGATGAAATAGAGGATTTATAACTTGGAAAGAGAAAAGGGAAATCTAGAAACCGAGACCATTTTGTCAATCTTTAACTCTATAATGGACATGTTTGAGGCCTCATTTTTGATATGTTCAATTATTTTAATCAAATAAAGCTAAGGGAAGATACCATAAGCCATTAAGGTTAAGTAGTGAATAATTTAATAACAGAGTGGGAAAAGGTAGAGACTTAGGTTAGGGATCTCATTGACATTGTGATTAGGAAAAATATTCTTAAGTTCAAAACTATTAGCTTGGCTCATTTGAATAGCATACTAGGGGTGATAGTGGATAAGGTTCAAGGTCTAGGTACTTGGACAAAGAATTTGAGAAGGTTATTAGTAGATGATAAAGGATTGATTACTAGAATTAAGCAGCTCTTGGGAATAATGTTGTTAAATCCTACCAAAACCATTATAATTGGAATCATTGATGATGTTGAATTTAAACATAGGGTCACTTTGGTCATGCATTTGGTTAGAAGAAAGATCCATGGTGAGTTTGGTAGGGATAAGAGGAGAATTTTGGACATGATTTTCATAACATAAGAGCAAATTGTAGAGGCAAATAACATAAAGGAAGCCATGGCCCAAGATGACTGAGACTTGGATGACTTGGCTAATTAAGAAGAGGTTTACCTAATGAAGCCAGTTGTGGACATGGAGCTCATCAAGGACCAACACAAGAAGGAAATGTAACTTATACAAAATCAATAAGGGAACCCTTCAGTAATGGGTCCACCTAGTAGCTAATATTCTTTTTATATAAACATTGTAATATCTAGAATAGGAATATTCTTTTATAAGGCATATGCTAGTATTTTAGCATATTTCCCCTAGGTCGGTCTAATTGTAAAGAATAAGTGTATTTTAGGAATTTTAAGGACAAATATCCTTATCTTTTGTACACCTATATATTTTAGCTAACCGATGCACTACATTATCTTTCTATAAAATGCATGTGTCACCGTCTTGTAAAGAGATAGAATTTTGAGAAAATTTTGTATACTTTAAACAATTAATAGAATCAAGGATTTATACAAACATTGACCACATTTGATATGTCAATTTATTATATAGATTTTCTCTAAATTTTTATTTTATGTTTTGAATTTAAAAAGTTTCTTTAAATTTTGGGTTACATTTTCTAATCACAAGGTTTCTAATTTGTACATATGCTAGATTAGTTGGAGGATCTTGGGTTTTGCTTCACTTCATTTTAATCTATATTTATATGTGTAAATTTTATTTAATTATATTATTAAATCCTTAAAGTAGACCTAGTTATTACTTATGATTCTTTTACATTATCCTTTGAAGTTTGCCTGATATATAGTGAAATCTGAGCTAAGGTTATTTTACATTATATATTCATTTGAATGCATACTCAGTTGAAATTGATGTTTTGTCATGATATTTGAGACTAAGATTGGAAATCACTCATTCTCTTTTCTACCTTACACTTCTCTTTTCTCCTTTTTAACACCATAACACTTTAGTTTAAACTCTATTATAAATACCCACTTAAATTATCTTGTAACTTAAATTTGGACCATAATTCACTAAAGAATTAACATATATTATCTATAATTCACAAAAAATGGAGCATGATGGCTCCCAACCATCACCCATTATAAATTTATGGGACACAAATGCATATCTATGTTCCTATTTCACCATAGGTGACATCAAGTTACCTCAACCTGCTACTCATGCTCTTAATTCATCAAATTCTAAAATGAGAAGTGTTCTTTGAACACTAAGAAATCCTATGGTAAACTTAGAGGTACCAACAAGGCATTTTTCACTAGCACTAGATTTAGGGTCCATGAGTTCTTTGAATCTTTGTTGATCTTAGCATGTTTTGATCTAAGAATAGTGTATCTTTTTATTTTTGAGTAAATTCTTTGCTTAGAATTATAAAGATAGTTGACATTTTTTATTTGTTCTTTGAGATTTGATGTTTGTTTTTGATAAATTTAGCTTAAGCTTTGAATATCCATAGTATCTAAGGATAGGATGGCTCATTTTGATCCAAGGTTGGAATATATTTCATATATCTAAGTTCCTTTAGGCATATACTTATAAAAATAGATCATATTCATGTAATTGAACACATCTTTGAGCTAATTTAGTCAAAGATCAATGTCCTTTACTATTTTTCATACAAAATTTACAAAATAAGCTTAATGTGTAGGTCTAAATCTTGTTATTTATAAATTTAAACTTGATACATCATATTTTAGGTAGGATCTTCAAATTTTAAGCTATAATTACCCAAGATTAGAACAAGATCACACTCAAAAACTAGGGAGCCTTTGCTTGAGCTTGAGGTTTATCAAAAGGTCAGACGTGACAAAATTAGATGCATGAGATCTAAATCTCTACCAACTTCAAATCTTCAAGGTATTTTTACCTTCAATATTCATTTAGGTATGGCTTGGTTGGGAGAATCTCCAATTAATGTAATAGGTGTGGTGTATGATCTCCCATGTAACCATGAGAAGTATTTGCCTACATTTCATCCAACTAGTATTAAAACTATTAAAGATCACATTAAGTCCTTTAAAGCTACCTTAAGATTGCTAAATGTTGTGCATGAGGATGTAGCTTATAATTATTCCCCTTTACCTTTAAGGATGCTACTTATGAATGGTTTTTAAACTTGCTTGATAATCACATCACTAATTGGGATGGTTTCAATGATGTTTTTATAAATCAATTTGGTAATATTGTCAGTCCTTATGTTATTTACCATCAGTTCACCACCATTAAAAGGGATGCAAGTGACCCTATTAGGTCCATTAATTAGAGATTTTTAAAAATGTACAATAGGACCATAAAACCCTATAAGCTAGATGATGTCTTAGCTTTATAAATCTACAAGAATGTAGTAAATCCCACGACCTCTATATTTTTAAAGAGATCTATGATAGCTATAACTTCATTACCTAGGACCTATTTTGAGGTAATAACCATCAATGATCAAATTTATCCTCAAGGTAAAATGGCATACTCTATGCCAAATATCAACCTACATATGCTTGTGATGAACTTATTCCCCAACAACCAAAATATACTATCATTAAACCAACTTCCAAACCTCAATCAATTACCATTGAGTCATGCTGCTCCTAATCAAAACATAGGATTCTTAAATCATCATACTAATGGCTTCAATATAAATGATCAAATATATTTGGTACCATCTATTGGTGTTAACAATAACCAGATACATAATTCTGAAGCTCCTAAAAATGAGAATGAATATATCCTAAAAATGGTCCAAAAGTTGAGCACTAATTTTCGTAAGTTACAAAACAAGTTGGAAATATTATTGAATGTTTAGGTAGGAACTTCTCATTTCAAAGGTAAAATAGGAAAAATAATAGGTTTTAGAATGATATTCTTCATGATAATATAAATAATGAGCCATCTTTTAAAAATAAGACCATGGACATTAACCTCATTGATATTGTATTACCTAATTATTATAGGGTACATTACACAACCAAGCATGGTGAAATTGATTGTATATAATTTTGAAAAGCCTTTGATGGTTTTCAAGAGGAGTTTGATAAATTTGAATTGGTCTTCAATAAGTAAAGTGGAGTAAGTGCTTTTGGATCCAAGTCATTTGATCAAGCCTTCATGGTGGATACTTTTTATTTCCCCTTTCAAGAGGAAAATGAACCTGATGGGATCCCTAAGGAGATCCAAGCCTTTCAATAGTTCTTGAAGAATAATTAACCCTTGAGGAATAAAGATTATAGGTATCCTTTGACCACCTTAATGACTCCAAAAAAATTTAGAACTCCTCTAGACACTTCTTCAAGCAACAATCCATAGCCACCTAAGGAAAGTACTTTTAAACCCAATGCTGAGATCCCTATTTCTTCTAATAAGATTGGTTATAACATTTTTGAGGACATGAAAAAAATAAAGGCTAATATGACATTACATGAACTCACATAGATCACAAAGCAAAGGGACCTTCTGCTAGATTCATTGCCAAATAAACCCAACTAGCCACCTAAGGCTGATCATGCTAATGTAACTATGCAAAAGGCTAAAACTCAATCCCCTCCTTTCTTTCTCACTATTTGAATGTTTGGTAAGAACTTACATAATTGATTATTAGACTCAAGTTATTCTACCAACATCATGTTTGTAGGTATATCAAAACAAATTGGCTTAACATCTATTAAGTCTGATAGGTTTGTCACCCAAATAGATAAATCTAGATTTAAGGTAATTGGGAAACTTTTAAATGTTCACATGAAACTAGATTTTGAGCCTAGGGTACAAAAATTCATTGATATTTAAGTTATTAATATAACTAATGTTTATGGAATCTTATTGATCAAGGAATGGACTAAGGCTTTGAATTGTTACATGTCTATAGATTGCTCACATCTATGGCTACCTTAGAATGGAGTTCCTAATCAAATCAAGGTTGCAATAGGATCAAGGATGAAACACATGAAAATGGAATACAATGCTATAAATGAGAGGGTCAACATAATTGAATCAAACTTAGGGGTTTTCACCCTAAAAACTGATAAGGTATGTGATTCCAAGAGTACTTATATTATTTTTGGACTATGGAAATTAGATTTTGATGGTGCTAGGTGAAACGTTAGATCAGGTGTTGGTGTTGTCTTAACTGACCTTACTAATATAAATTTCCATGATTATTATAGGCTCCAATTCCATTACACTAACAATCTTGCTAAATATGAATCCTTTATCTTAGGTTTGCAATTTTCTATAAATATTAAGG
This sequence comes from Torreya grandis, assembly GCA_037957365.1. Classification (NCBI taxonomy): domain Eukaryota; kingdom Viridiplantae; phylum Streptophyta; class Pinopsida; order Cupressales; family Taxaceae; genus Torreya; species Torreya grandis. The sequence goes on along the minus strand of JARHVA010000312.1, from coordinate 3,247,237 downwards.
TCAAATAACTACTAGTTTATGGGGACTCAGAACTAGTGATCAACCAAGCAAGAATCAAATACCAATGTAAGCTATTTTGTCTTAAAATGTGTAAGTTTTGGGTTTTATATTTTATTGAGTATTTTGATTCTTTTAGCATCACTTCCATCCAAAGAGAAGAAAACCAAGTTTTTGATGAATTGGCATCTGCTACAACCAACATCATGCCCAACCAAGATTGCCTAAATTCTAACATTAAGTTGATAACTTGTCCTTTAGTGCCTAATAACATTAACCATTTTCAAGTTTTCAATAATGATCAGTAGATATTATATTTCGTGACTAATTTTAGGGCATTTGGTTCCCATATTATTGATGAAACTAATGAAAATTCATCTAAGGGGGACAAGTTTGATGGTAAAGTCATTCATTTAAATGACAATAAGATCCCTAAGGGGATGATTGATTTAGAGAGACTATCTAATCAGGACAAACTAGCTAAAGTTCCTTAGGTTCCCAAGGTAAGTGGGAAGGATTACAATGTTTTTAATCTTAGCCTTTAAGATTAACCCCAACTAGTAAACATTGGAAAATACCTTAAAAACATTGAGAATAAGAAGGTCAAAGAACTCCTCACCCAATATAGGGATGTCATAGCATGGTCTTATGATGACTTAAAGATCTTTGATCTAAAATTCATTACCCATACTATACCCTTTAAGGTAAGTTGTAAACCATTCAGGTAAAATTAGAGGTGTGTAAACCTTATCCTAGAACCCATGATTTTTAATGAGGTTAAGAGACTTCTAGATGCTTGGATAGTCTTCCCCATTAGACATTCTACCTGGGTGGCCAACTTGGTACCAGTTACAAAGAAGAATGGTGAGATTAGGCTCTGTATTAACTTTAGAAACCTAATCAAAGCATTAGAAAAGGATAATTATCCTCTTACTTATCTTTAATAGGTTATATAGGTTGTTTCAATTTTATCTATGATGTTTTTTCTTGATGGATTTTTAGGTTACAACTAGGTGTTGGTTGATAGAGAAGATAGGACGAAGACAAATTTCACCACTAAGTGGGGAACTTTTACTTACAAGAGGATGCCCTTTAGGATAATTAATGTAGGAATTAATTTTCAAAGAGATATGGACCATGCCTTCCAAGTCTTGATAGGTAAATGAATCATTATATATACAGATGATCTAACATTTTTTTCTAAAAATAGTGAAGATCACTTCATGCACTTATAACAAGTCTTTGAGAGATGCAGGAGGTATGAAATCTCTGTAAACCCTAAGAAGAGTATGTTATAGAGGGAAAATTATTAGGTCATGTTATAACCAAGGATGGGATCTCTATAGATCCAAAAAGAGTGGAGGCCATATCTAGAATAGAACCTTGAAATAGTAAGAAAGAGCTAAAGTCATTCTTTAGTAAGACAAATTTTGTAAGAAATTTTATTTCTAGCTTTATAGAGATTGTCAAGCCACTGAATGACATGCTGAAGAAGGATGCTAAAGTCACATGGAATGAATAATCTAGAAAGGAATTCAATTATAACAAGGAGTCTATTAGCTAATATCCATTCTTTATAAGTCCTAACTTATCAAGGGACTTCTACCTCTATTCATTTGCATCTGACCATAATATGGCTAGAGTATTAACTCATAATATTGATGGGTGTGATCACCCAATAGATTTTATGAGCACTAAATTTAGGAATGCTGAGTTAAATTATTCACTAATTGATAAACATTCATATGCATTAGTTAAGGTAGTTAAGAAATTTAGGCATTACATCCTTAGAAATAAGGTGCATGTTATCTTACCTGACCATACCACCAAACTTATGTTAAGTTAGAAAGAGGTGGGAAAATGTAGAGGTAAGTGGATGTTAATTTTTTAGGAGTATGACTTGGAGATGAAAACAAAAAAATTGGTAAGGTTTCAAGGTTTGATTTAGATGATTTATAATGCTAACCCTAGGCTAAGTATTATGTAAGTGGATCGATAGAACTTTCAAGCTAGTGAGTGGTATGATTCAATCATACATTTGCTAATTAATGGTACTTATCTTATAGGATTATCCAAGGAGAAAAAAATGGCCCTAAGACTAAAATAAACCCATTACCTGATCAAATATGGGGTCTTGTATAACATAAATTTTTAAGGGGTTTACTTGAGATGTGTCTCACAAGAGTAAGCCACCCAAATCATGAGCACCTTTCATGAAAATTTGGGTAGTGGACATCCATCTGGAAGAACCACAACCCATAAAATTATCAGAGCTGGTTATTATTGGCTAACTATTTTTAAGGATGCTCATAAGCATGTGAGGGAATGTCAATCATGTTAAATATTTAGCACCAAAGAACCAAAGGCAGCAATGCCTTTCAACCAGTCATGGTTGATAAACCCTTTACTCAATGGGGGTTAGACTTTGTTGGGATAATCAACCCTAATTCATCTAAAGATCACAAATATGTCATGACTACCATAGAATATTGTACAAGGTGGACTAAAGCTATAGCCACCAAATAATGCAGATTTGAGGAAATATTTAACTTCTTAGAAGAAAACATTTGTACTAGTTTTAGAACTCCAGTCTCTCTAGTGTGTGATAATGGGTCTGCATTCATATCTATAGAGATGACTGAATGGGCTTATGATAATGGTATCTCTCACAAGTTTTCATCCAACCATTATCCCCAAGTAATTGGAGTCTTTGAATCTAAAAATAAAAACCTAATGAAAGCAATCAAGAAGTCTTTTGTAGACAAGCCCAAGACTTGGCATAAACTCCTTAAGTTTGCATTATGGACTGATAGGATAAGAATCAAGTATGCTTTAATAGCTTCACCATTTATTTTGGTGTATGTATAAGAACCTCTTTTTCCTATCACTCTCAAGTTACCCACATATATATTTATGCAGGAATACATGGAAGAAAGACAAGAACTTGATAAATCTAGATTCCTAAACATCATTCAGATGGAGGATGCAAGGGAGAAAGCCTTTTATAATTTTAGAAAGCATCAAACCATAGTGAAGAGGTGGTTTGACAAAATTTCAAAGATTAATAAGGTGTTTAAACAAGGAGACCTACTTCTCCTTTGGGACAAAGCATTTGAGTCTAAGGGCAAGCATGGAAAATTCACACCTTTTTGGATTTGCCCATACTAGATTGCAAAAACATTGGGAAAAAACACCTTCAAGCTCAAATATCTACAAGGAATAGATTTTATATCTCACACCAATGGGCAGTACCTCAAGCACTACTTCTCTATTGCTCCTCTTGAGGTGTTCATAGAGTAAACTGTAAGATGGTTAGATTTAGTGTAGGTAGGATAACTAGTTTACTTTCAGTTCTTTCCTTATTTTCCTTTGTTTTTACATAAGCATGTATATATTTATTTGCTTCCCCTTGATTTCTTGTTTTCATGTTTTTTTCATGTTTTTATTTCCTATTATTTTGTTCCTTGATTCTAAATAAGTTCTTTGGATAGTTTTAAGCTCAAAGTTATGAAATTTGCTTTAAAATATCTTAAATTCAAAAATGAAGGTGTGTACCCCATGCATATAATGACCATGGTGCTGAAATATAGGAATAATGTTGTAATTTTATAAAACTGGTAAAATCCAATAGAATAAGTTAATCATTTCATGAGAACTTAACCATTGTCTTGACCCTAAATTGGTTTTAAGAAGACTTACACTTGTAGGGTGAGGACTTAGACTATCATGGTATAGCCATACTAGAAATTAATCAACATCCTTTCATGGGATAATTGATGAAACCATAGATTATTCTCTAAAGATCAAACACTTGGACAAATCTTAAAACCTAGCTACCTTAGTTCCCAACCTTGTTGAAGGCATAAAAGTCTAAAGAAAATACAAAAAAGAAAGATCCAAAATTAGAAAGCTTTCAAGCATAGGTGATTTTGGTAATATCTATCAGTGATATAAATACCTAGGTGTTAGTGGAGCAAGGCCTTGAGTGGAGCCAAAGATGTCTCTATCAGGGCTATGGATGCCTAGCTAGTAGTAGAGCAATGCCCAAGCCTTCCCTAAGCTAAAATCATAGTTCTTAAAGAATATATAAGCATGCTCCAAGTCAATTGTTGGTGATCAAGGATTAAAAACTTATAACTTATTTCTTGAACCCCATGGAAAATAGTAAGTGGAATCAAAGCACACCCATATAATGGTTATGTCTTGGTATTTGAGCCTAAGTTTGTAAGTGCAAGGTTTGTTTCAACCATGACTTGATTTGGATGATGACATTGATCAAGTGGAGTGGATGACCTAATTATTTTTATAAATTAGAGTCTATAGGTTCTAACATATTATTATGTTTCCCCCTTGAGTCACCATTTGTTGGGACTAACATACCCCCCCCCCATTTTTGAAAATTAGGAACCTTGAGAAACCTTGAATATTAAACATGAAAGCATGACATGTTAAGGTCATTTGAAGGTCATCCACTTTATCAAAAGCAAGATTACTTAGTTATTTTTTTCTTTAATTTTGACTAACATTGATAATGAATGGTCTTTATGGCTTTTAGTTTTAGGTTCTAAGGTTTTTTCCCTTGATAAATTCATGTTCCAAAACCCTGATAAAATCCTCAGTTAAAATTTTAATATTGGTAGGGATGATTTTAAAAATACATTTTGGACCTAAATATAAAGTTCATGTTTTAATCTTAGTCATGTTTTTTAACATGACTAAGACAGCCTAAAATGCTTGGTCCCATTTATTATTCTTTCCCTTTTGGAGTTCCTCGTATGCCTAACTAATATTGATTCTGTAGGGTCCTTTTAAATATTCCATAGCTTAGCCTAAGGTTTTAACCCTAAGGTCCAATTGTATTTGTTAATAATAAAGAGACCTTAGTATTGAAATCTTAGCTTAAGTTCTAGTTCCCTGAGTCCACTTTTATATTAACTCGATCCCATTTTGTTAACACTTTAGCCTAAGGTTTTAATCCTAAGGCCCTAATGTATTTATTAAAATAAATGAGACCTTAGATTTAACACCTTAGCCTAAGATTTTTATATCATGATCCTAACTTAACTTCCTTACATCTTGTCCGATCCAATGACCCTCACTTTATCATGGCATTTGATCTGATGGAGTGAGAAAGGCCTAAGCTTCAATTTGAATAACATGCATCTTAAATTATCTAATGGTTTTTGTTTCCTCAAAGGTTTTTGATCAGATGGCATGAGGAAAACCTGATATAATCTCACACATATCACCCTAGCCAATCACATTCAGGCCCTCAGATCATGATCAATGGTTCTTATCTCATCACAAAGACCTGATTGAATAGATTGAGGCATAGTTGAAAAGTTAAAGGATTATGGAAGGCCCATAGAATTGACATATGGCACCATTACATTTTATGATTAAAGGAGAATGGGTCCCACCTAATAAAGAAACCAATCATGAGCAAGCTCTCAGATCATGATCTAATGGTTGTCCCTTCATCATTAATTTTGATCTGATGGACCAAATTAAGTCTAAAACCTTGGGAAACCCCATAGAGGTGACAAGTAGAATTATCGTATTGGGTCACAAGAATTTGATGTCACAAGAATTTTATGAGCTTAAAATTCATGTTCATAAAACCATCATTCAACATCTATGAGGATGTATTTGACATCTGCATGATCGTCAACTTTAAGCTCATCAAATTAAAAGCTTCACTACATTGAAATTGACATTTCCATGGCTATCATTTGATACCCACAAGGACATATTTGACATCCACAAGAATGTCAAATTTAATATAATGAATTATTTTGCTTAGGACCAAAATATACTCTCAAAGTGTTGCTAGAAAGCTTATAAATTGCCTTGTAGATGATTGGAAGCCCTTGGAGGAGGCTCAAACGCTAGAAATATTCAATCTTCAAAATGTAGAAATGGTTTTATGGTCTAAATATATGAAAAATAAACTTAATCTAAATATATACTTTAAGGTCCCCATGGAATTTTGTTTAAATATCATGAACTTTAAACTATAGACTTATACAAGTCCTATTTTAAAAGATAACTTTGTTAGGTAAGACTTAGGCCAAGTTATTTTAAGCTAAAGGTTTTAATGTGTTTTGTCAATGCAATAAAATCCTATTCATTATTAGACTAGTATACCATTTTTTAGCCCCTTTGAACATGTTTTATAAGGCTTGGCATAAATATTTTATAACAATGCATATATTGTGTTTTTTTAAAACACAACGTAAATGTTGACTTAAAACATTTAACCATGGTCTAGTTTATAACATTTGGAAAACTTAGACATAAATACCTTCACCTAAGGTTTTATTCATGCTTAATAAACATGTAATAAACCTTAGCCTAAGGAATTTATGCCTAATTCCCACTTCAATAATGTGATAACTTAAAGTTCAGGAATTTCTGTAGATCAACGATTTATTTACTATCATGGGAGGATGATCTAATGATGTGAGGCTCATATGGAATTTTAAAAAGACCATAGACTTGAGGCATGGTGAGTGCCCATTTGAAGTAGGACTAACATGATGATCTAATGGTTTGAAGGTGCTCATGACTTTTCAAAGGCCCAAGAGCTCACCATGTGGCCAATGCTCATTCAACAAAGGATTTACATAAGATACAAAGCATGAGAAGGCATGAAAAGATGCCAAGTGTCACAACCATGAGGCTTGGAATAAAAAGAATCTAATCATAGGCAAGGGCTTGTATTATGATTAATATCTCATGCCAATCCAAGATTTTAATCTAATGGTGCAAAATAAAAGAAGGTATTTTAAATATCAATGGCTAGTGCTCAAATGCATTTATAAAAAATGTCATCAAAGGTCCAGACTAGTGCCACATAGGCACCATGCAAGCAAAAAAGGACAAAATGAAAGATCTTGTGGGCTCAAAAATGCAAAAGTATAAAGTTAAAGGTTTAAATCAAATCTAAGGCACATATAAGCCAGAGTCTAGATATATCCTACCATTAAAGCTCTAAAACCCTAAACCCTACATAAAATTGACTCAATTGAATTCATTTGGTCATAATTTGATCCAAAGAAAGCTTGGTCATGTTTTTTGAGCATAAGAGTGATTTCATAGAGACCATTTTCTAATGATTGTGTAAAGGCAAAGAAATAAAAACCATGACAACTCACAGATAGAAAGTAAAGGAGGAAATCAAGATCTACTTGTCAATAACTAATGAGGGATGAAACTTTAAGGATATTGAATTAGATGTTGTAACCTAGAATTCCCTAGGAATTAGTAATAGGTCTAAACTCTTTTTCATGGTGGAAAAACTAAAGCCCATTACAAAGGAGTAGATAATTATCATAGTGAGCCAAAGACATTATGACTTGGTCATTGTTCATATGGCCAGAATTCACCACATTGTTGTAAAACCTGAGGTACTGCATTATATAGATGTCCTTGCTCCTATCTTTGTTAATTGAAGGGTAGATAATGAATGGATCATCCATGAAGAAAATTCTAAGAAGATAGCCTATATTTCCCCTATAGCCTTTGAAAAATATTATAATTTCCCTTTTCCCCATATAGACTTGTCTAAAATCAAGGAATGGACCAATAATCATGACCTAGACTCTATCCTTAGACCTTAGTTACACCAAGGACCCCATATTTTCATGAACTTTTAAGTCAAGATCTTAATATTCCAATTTAAGGAAGGCATTAGAGTAATAATGACTCTACTAAATTAATCCTTTGGAGCCCCCTCAATCACCTATGTGAATAAAATCTAGGTCCCCTATGTGCATTTCATGGTGGAAGAGAAGCTCACCCCTCTAATTAGAGATTTGATAAGTGTATTCTTGACCAAGAAATTCACTATGATAAAAAAGAAGACATCTAAGTAATTTTATATGATTTCATACCTATTAGATGCCCTATTGGCCTCTATCAACTTCCCAGGGATTAGAAATTGGTCTCCTAAGGGAAAGACTACCATTTCCCACCATTACTCCAAATTGCATATCTTTAAGTGCAGGAACCATATGCAATTTATTTATGACTTTGTCTACTCAGACATAGTGGAGGATATCATAGGTATTCCCATGCCTAGGGTCCATCCACTAATCAAGAAGTATTTATAAATGATGGGTGGCATCTATTTCTACCCTGAATCATAATCATCAAGATTGAGGGGATCATGCCCCAACCTTATTGATTGTCATTATATGTCCCCAAAAAGCTATCTCAATAACAAGTTACCTTCCAAATCATCCATGGAAATTATGGGATTTACAAAGATAAAAGGAAGGGTCTTCTCCACCCCTTCCCTCTAATTATTGGGAGGACCATTCTTCAAGATTGGAAATAGGTTGATACCATGGCTAAGCATAGGGATTAATTTGGGTTTCAACTTGATGAATTGAAGATGTGGGATCTTAATAAAATAGTGACTAATCATTTGAAGGATAAGAAACTCCCAAAACCTGAGCATGTGTATTAGCTCATTAGTTATGACACCATTTACATTAAGGCCAAAAATTATGAAAAGGTATTGGCTAGGATCCAAGGGCACAACATCAAACTTGAACACAAATTAACTAAAGATGACAAGCCATCTAGAAAGGCATGGAAAATGAATATTTTATAGTATCACTTGCTACCTAGACCATCTAGGATAGCCCAATATCAACCCCAAGTAGAAGAGCCATAATTGTAGCCTCAAGGGTAGATTGTGCAAGGCCAGGATGACCAAGGCCATGGTAAAGATAAATTAGGAGAAGTGAAATTGGAAGAGAGGCATGTAGAGGGGCCTTCATCTTGGACACTCCCACAAAGGCCACCTTCCCTATTTTAATACATATAAGTGATTTTCCTATAACTAGAAGAGATACTTGAGGGTGCCCTCAAGGAGCTTGTAGAGGCTTATGACACTAACAAGGAAGAAGAATAGTTTGAAGAGGCCCAAGTCCAAGTAGGGGAGTTTGAAGAAAATAAAGGAAAGGAGCTTGCTCTAGACATGGTCCCATTGGCTCCTAAGGAGAAGAGGAAAGAAAAAATGGCACTTGTCCCTCTTGAACCCAAAAGATAAAGGTTGACCCTCTCTCATCCAACTAGTGAGGTCAACCTATTCAGTGATGAATTTCCCATTTATGGACCAGTCATCCCTGACTAGTTTATTTATGGGAAATTACAAAATATCCCTTCTCTCTCCCATTCATAGGCCATGACAAAGGTTATCAATGTTGAAATACATGATGACATGAAGCCATGGATTAGGGTTATGGTAAAGGAGCAAGAATAAAGGAGAATTGTGATCACTCTAGGACCAAAAAGTAAGAAAATATATTATCTTGGAGCATTAGGTAGCACATGTGTAGAGGTCCCATAACCTCTAAAATTCATAGGGTCAATCATCACCATGTAGTTTAATCCAAAAATAGCTAGATTGGAAAGGGTCACCATCAAGACATCCATGGGGGGAGCTGAAGAATTCACCTTCTAAAAGGTGGAACCATTTATAGGTCTAACACCAGTGGGAGGACAATAGCTTAGTGAGGCCACTATTCATGAAGAATATGTTGAGAGCTTGATTGAGGCTCAATTAGCTCAAGCAAAGGTTAGGGTCCAAGGGATGAAATAAAGGATTCATAACTTTGAAAGAGAAAAGGGAAATATAAAAACCCATTCCATTTTGTCAGTCTTGAAATCTATAATGGACATGTTTAATGCCTCATTCTTTAATATTTTCAATTCTTTGTATTCAATAAAACTAAAATAAGATTCCCTAAGCCAACAATGTGAAGTATCTAAGAAGTTAATAATAGAGTGGTAAAAGGTAGAGACCTAGGTTAGGCATCTCATTGACATTTTAATTAGGAACAAGATTCCTAAGTTCAAAACTATTATCTTGGCTCATTTGAATATCATAATGGGGATGATAGTGGATAATGTCCAAGGTTTATGTACTTGGACAAAGAATTTGAAAAGGCTAAAATTGAGCAGCTCTTAGGAATAATGTTGTTAAATCCTACCAAGACCACTATAATTGGAATCATTGATTATGTTATATTCAAACACAAGGTCACTTTGGTCATGAAATAAATTAGAAGAAAGAGCAAGGACCAGTCTGGTAGGGACAATAGGATAATGTTGGAAATAATTTTCATAATAGAAGAGAAAATTCTAGAGGTAAGGAGCATAAAGGAAGCCATGGCCTAGGATGATCAAGACTTAGATGACTTGGATGATTAAGAAGAGGTTTTCCTAATCAATCTAGTTATGGACATGGAGCTCATCAAAGACCAACACCAGAAGGCAATGGAACTTCTACAAAATTAATAAGGGAACACTTTATCAATGGGCCCACCCAGTAGCTAATATTCCTTTTGTATAAACATTTCAATATTTAGAATATAAATATTATTTTATAAGGATATGCTATTATGTTAGCATATTTCCCTTAGTTTAGTCTAATTGTAAATAACAAGTGTATTTTATGACTTTTAAGTATAGTTGTCCTTATCTTTTGTACAATTATATACTATAACAGATCAATGCACTACCTTGTCTTTATATAAAAGGCATGTATTATCATTTTTTAAAGAGAGAAAATTTTGTATACTTGAAGAAATTAATAGAATTAAGGAGTTCTACAAATATTTTCACATATTTCATATGTCAATTGCTAATATAAATTTTCTCTCAATTGCTAGTTTATGTCTCAAATTTGAATAGTTTCTTTGAATTTTGGGTTGCATTTTCTAATCACAAGGTTTATAATTTGTGCATATGCTAGATTAGTTGGAGGATCTTGTGTTTTGATTTAGTTCATTTTACTCTATATTCAGATGTGAAACTTGTATTTAATTATAGTAGTAAATCTTTAAAGTAGACCTAGTTCTTACTTATGATTCTTTTACATTATCCTTTAAAGTTTGCTTGATATATAGTGAGATTTGAGATAAGGATATTTTAAATTATATATTAGTTTGAATGAGTACTCAATTGTGATTAATTCTTTTTCATGATATTTGAGACTAAGATTGGTAATCACTCATTCTCTTTTTTGCCTTACCCTTCTCTTTCCTCTAGTTTTTACACCATATCACTTTAGTTTAAACTCTAATATAAATACCCACTTATATTATCTTGTAGCTTAAGTATAGACCATAATTATCTAAATCATTAACATATATTCTCTACAATTCAAAAATAATAGACCATGATGGCTCCCAACCATCACTCATTATAAATTTGTGGGACACCAATGCATATCTCTATTGTTGTTTCACCATAGGTGACATCAAGTTGCCATAACCTACTACTAATGATTTGAATTCATCAAATTCTAAAATTATAAGTTTTCTTTGAACACTAAGAAACCTTGTGGTACACTTAGAGGTATCAACAAGGCATTTTCCATTGGCACTAGAAGGAGGGCCCGTCATTCTTTGAATCTTTATTGATCTTAGTGAGTTTTGATCTAAGATCAGTGTATCTTTGTGTTTTTGAGTAAATTATTTCCTTATAAGTATAAATATCATTGACCTTTGTTGTTTATGACACATCTTTGTGCTTCCTTAGACAAAGATTGAAGTTATTTGATATTTGATGCTTGTTTTCAATAATTTTAGCTTAATATTTGAATATCTATAGTATCTGAGGTTAAGATGACTCATTTTGACCAAACAATGGCATATATTACATAGATATGAGTTCTTTTAGGCTTAGAATTACAAATATAGATAATATTCATGTAATTGAATGCATCTTTGAGATAATTCAGTCAAAGATCAATGTCCTTTACTATTTTTCATATAACCTTTGAAAAATAATATCAATGTATATCTCTAACTCTTGTTCTTTATGAATTTAAACTTGATACATCATAATTAAGGAAAGATATTCAAATTTCAAGATGGAATTGCCCAAGATTAGAACAAGATTACACTCAAAAACTAGCGAGCCTTTGCTTGAGATTGAGGATCATCAAAAGGCCAAACATGACAAAGGTAGATGCAGGAGATCTAAATCTATGCCAAATTCAAATCTTCAAGTTATATGTTCCTTTAATCTTAACCTAGTTATGGCTTAGTTTGGAGAATCTTCAATTAATGTACTAGGTGTGGTGTATGATTTTCCATGCAACCCTAAGAAGTATTTGCCTACATTTAGTCCAACTTGTATTACAACTAGTGAAGAGAAAATTAAGTCCCTTAAATTTTCCTTAAGATTGTTAAATATTTTGCATGAGGATGTAGCTTACAAATTATTCCCCTCTACCTTTAAGGATGTTGCTTATGAATGGTTCTTAAACTTGATTGATAATTACATCACTAGTCGGGATGGTTTCACTGATGTTTTTATAGATCAATTTGGTAAGATTATTAGTCCTTATGTTATTTACCATCAATTCACCACCATTAGAAAGGATTCAAGCAATCCTATTAGGTTATTATTTTATAAAATGTATAGTAGGACCATAAAACCCTATAAGCTAGATGATGTCTTAGCTTTAGAAATCTAAAAGGATGCAATAGATCCTATGACCTATGTATTTTTGCAGAGAAGGATGCTATAACTTCATTAGATAGGGCCTATTTTGAGGTAGTAACCATCAATGATAAAATTTATCCTCAAGGATAAATGGCATACTCTGTGCCAAATATCAACCCACAATGCATGTGATGAACTTATTCCCCAATAAAAACTAAAATATCCTAGCATTAAACCAACTTCCAAACCTCAATCAATTACCATTGAGTCATGTTTCTCCCAATCAGAACTTAGGATTCTTAAATCATCCTACTAATGACTTCAATACAAATGATCAAAGATAATTGGTACCAATTTCTAGTGCTAACAATAACTAGGTACATAATTCTAAAGATCCTAAAAGTGAGAATGAGTCTATCCTAAAAATGGTCCAAAAGTTGAGCACTGATTTTCTTTAGTTACAAAACCAAGTTGGAAATACTACTAAAATTTTAGGTAGGAAATTCTCATTTCAAAGGTACAATAATCCAAATAATAGGTTTTAGAATGATAGTTTTCATAATAATAGAAGTAATGAGCCATATTTTTAAAATATGACCATAGACATTAACCTCATTAATATTATATTACCTGATTATTATAGGGTACATTTCACAACCAAGCATGGTGAAATTTATTGTATAGATTTTTGAAAATCCTTTGAGTCTTTTCTAGAGGATCTAGATACATTTGAAGTGGTCCCAAACAAGGAAAGTGGTTCAGGTGCTTCTAGATCCAAATCATTTGATCAAGCCTTCATGGTGGACACTTTTGATTTCCCCTTTCAAGAGGAAAATGAACCTGATGAGATCCCTAAGGAGATCCAAGCCTTTCAATAGTTCTTGAAGAAGACTTACCCCTTGAGGAATAAAAAGTAGAGGCAAACTTTGACCACCTCAATGCCTCTAAACAATTTTGGAACTCCTTCAAACACTTCTTCAAGCAACAATATAGAGCCACCTAAGGGGAGTACTTCTAAACCCAATGTTGAGATCCCTAGTTCTTCTAATAAAAGTGGTTATAACATTGTTGAGGACATGAAGAAAATAAAGGATAATATTAAATTTCATGAAATCACACTGATCATAGATCAAAGGGACCTTTCATTGGATTCATTGTCAAAGAAGCCCAACTAACCACCCAAGGCTGATCATGCTAATGTAACTGTGCATAAGGCTAAATCTAAATCCCCTCATTTATTGCTCATTGTCTAAGTGTTTGGTAAGAACCTACATAATTAATTATTAGACTCAAGTGCTTATACCAACATCATGCCTATAGGTATATGCAAACAACTTGGATTAACACCTATTAAATTTGATAGGGTTGTTACCCAATTAGACAAATCTAGAGTTAAGGTAATTGGGGAACTCTTAAATGTTCACATGCAACTAGCTTCTGAGCTTAGGGATAAAAAATTCATTGATATTCAATTTGTTGATATAACTAATGTTTATGAAATCTTATTATGTAGGGAATGGACCAAGGATTTGAATGGTTACATGTGCACTGATTGCTCACATTTATGGCTACCTTGGAAGGTAGTTCTTAATCAAATTAGGGTTGAAAGAGAGCCAAGGATGAAACACATGATAATGGAATAAAATGTTGTAAATGAGAGGGTAAACATAATTTAATTATACTTAGGGGTTTTCACCCTAAAATTTATAAGGTATGTGATCCCAAGAGTAGTCATGTTATTCCTAGACTATGGAAATTTCATTTTAATGGTGTTAGGTGTATTGCTAGATCAAATGTTGGTGTTATCTTAACCAACCCTACTAATATAAAGTTTCATGCTTCTTATAGGATCCAATTCCCTTGTAATAACAATATTTATAAATATAAATCCCTTATCTTAGGTTTGTAATTTTTTATAAAGAATAGGGTCAAAGAACTAGTAGTTTATGGCAACTCATAACTAGTGGTCAACCAAGTAAGAAGAAAATACCAATGCAAGCTCCCATTTCTTAAAAGGTATAAGTTCAAGGTTTGGGATTTGATTTAGTCCTTTGATTATTTTAAAATAAATTCCATCCTAAGAGAATAAAACCAAGCTATTAATGATTTGGCATCTACTACAACCAACTTCATGCCCAACTAAGATTCCCTCAATTTCAGCATTGAGCTAATCCCTTGTCCTTTAGTGCCTAATAATGTTAACTATTTTAAATTTTTCAATGATGATCAATAGATATTAGATTTCATGACAAATTTTGGGGCATTTGACGCCCATATTATTGATGAAACTAATGAAAATTCATCTGAGTGGGACAAGTTTGATGGTAAAGTCATTCGGTTGAATGACAATAAGATCCCTAAGAGGATGATTACTTTATAGAGATTGTTTGATCAGGATAAGCTAACTAAATTTTCTAAGGTTCCCAAGGTAATTGGGAAGGATTAAAATGTTGTTTATTTTGGCCTCCAAGATCAACCCCAACTAGTAAATGTTGGAAAAGCTTATAAAAACATTGAAAATAAGAAGACCAAAGAACTCCTCATCCAATACAGGGATGTCATAACATGGTCCTATGATGACTTAAATAGCTTTGATCCAAGATTCATTACCTATATTATACCCCTTAAGTAAAGTTGAAAACCATTCAAGTAGAATCAAAGGCTTTTAAACCCTATCTTAAAATCCATGATTTTTAAATAGGTTAAGAGACTTATAGATACTAGGATAGTCTTCCCCATCAGACATTCTACCTAGGTGGCTATCTTGGTACTGATAAAGAATAATAATGGTAAGATTAGGCTTTGTATTGACTTTAGAAACTTAAACAAAGCATCCAAAAAGGACAATTATCCTCTTCTTTCTCTTGACTAGGCTATACAAGTTATTTTAGGTTCAGCTATGATATCTTTTCTTGATGGTTTTTCAAGTTAAAACTAGGCGTTGGTTGATGGAAAAGATAGGATGAAGACAAATTTCACCACCAAGTGGGGAAATTTTACTTAAAAAAGGATGCCCTTTGGGCTAATTAATGTAAGATCTACTTTTTAAAGAGATATGGACCATGCCTTCCAAGGCATAAAAGGTAAATGCATTATTATATATATGGATAATCTAATATTTTTTTCTAAAAATAGGGAAGACCACTTCATGCACTTAAAAGTCTTTGAGAAATGCAATAGGTATGGAATCTTCTTAAACCCTAATAAGAGTATCTTTTGTGTTACAAAGGGAAAATTATTTGTCATGTTATAACCAAGGATGGGATATCTATAGATCTAGAAAGAGTGGATAGATATCCCTAGAAAGAGTGGAGGTCATATCTAGAATAGGAGCTCTAAACAGTAAGAAAGAGCTAAAGTCATTCTTTGGTAAGATAAATTTTTAAAAAAGGTTTATTTTTAGCTTTGTAGAGATTGTCAAGCCATTGAATGACATGCTAAAGAAGGATGCCAAAGTCACATAAAATGAAGAATCTAGAAAGACATTTAATGATATCAAGGAGGCCATTAGCCAAGTTCCAGTCCATATAAGTCTTGACTTCTCAAGGGACTTCTACATCTACTCCTTTAAATCTAACCACACTATGGCTACAATATAAACTTAGAATATTGATGGGTGTGATCACCCAATAGATTTTATGAGCACTAATTTTAAGAATGTTGAGTTAAATTATTCACTGATTGATAAATAGACATATGCATTAGTTAATGAAGTTAATAAATTTAGGCATTATATCCTTAGAAATAAGGTAAATGCTATCTTACATGACCCTACCACCACAAACTTATGTTAAGTAAGAATGAGCTGGGAGAACGTAGAGATAAGTGATGTCAAATTTGTAGGAGTATGACTTGAAGATGAAAACAACAAAATTGGTAAGGTGCCAAAGTTTGATCTAGATAATTGTTAATGTTAACCCTAAGCTAATTATTATGCAAGTGGATCAATATAACTTTCAATCTAATGAGTGGTATTATTCAATCATAGATTTTTTAATTATGGTACATGTCTTGTAGGATTATACATGGAGCAAAAAAGGGCCCTAAGATTGAAGGCAACCCATTACTTGATAAAAGATGGGGTCTTATATAAAAGAAATTTTGAAGGGGTTTAATTGAGATGTGTCTCACAATAAAAATCCACCCAAATCATGAGCACCTTTCATGAAAAGCTAGGTAGTGGGCATCCATCTAGAAGAACCGAAACCCATAAAATTATTAGAGCTAGTTCTTACTGGACAACTATTTTTAAGGATGCTCACAAGCATGTGAGTGAATGTCACTCATGTCAAATCTTTATCACCAAAGAACCAAAGGTAGCAATGCCTCTGCAACTAATCATGGTTGATAAACCTTTTTCTTAATGGGGGTTAGACTTTGCTGGGATAATCAACCCTAATTTATATGAAGCTCACAAATATGTCCTGACTACCATAGACTATTGTATAAGGTGGACTAAACATGTAGCCACCAAACAATGCAAGACTAAGGAAGTGATTAAATTCTTAAAGGAAAACATTTATACTAAGTTTGGAACTCTAGTCTCTTTAGTGTGTGATAATGGGTTTGCATTCATATCTATAGAGATGATTAAATGGGCTTATGATAATGGCATCACTCTCAAGTTTTCATCCAACTATTATCCCCAAGGAAATGGATTATTTGAATCTACAAACAAAAACCTAATGAAATCAATCATGAAGTTTGCTACGAATAAGCCCAAGACTTAGCATAAGATCCTTAAGTTTTCACTATGGGTTGATAGGATAAGAATCAAGTAAGATTTAAGATCCTCACCATTTCTATTGATGTATGGACAATAACCTATCCTTTTTATCACTCTAAAGTTTACCACATATATATTTATGTAGGAATATATGGAAGAAAGCCAAGAACTTGCTAATTCTAGATTGTTGGACATCATTCAGATGGAGGATGTAAGAGAGAAAGCCTTTATTGATTTTAATAGGCATCAAACCATAGTGAAGAGGTGGTTTGACAAAAGTTCAAAGATTAAGGTGTTTATACAAGGAGACCGGTTCTCCTTTGGGATAAATCAACTGAGCCTAAGGAAAATCATGAAAAATTCACACCTTTGTGGATTGGCCCATACTAGATTGAAAAAACATTGGGAAATAATACCTTCAAGCTCAAAGTTCTATAAAGAGCAGAGTTTACATTTCCCACCAATGGGTGGTACCTCAAGCACTACTTCTCTATTGTTCCTCCTGAGATCTTCATGGAGTAAACTATAATATGGTTAGATTTAGTGTAGGTAGACTAGCTAGTTTACTTTCAATTCTTTCCTTTTTATCCCTTTTTTGTACATAAGCATGTATATATTTATTTATTTCCCCTTGCTTTCTTGTTTTCCTATTGTCTATTGTGTTTTTATTTCCTATTGTTTTGTTCCTTGATTCCAAATAAGTTATTTGGATAGTTTTAAGCTCAAATTTATGAAGTTTGCTTTAAAATCCCCATAATTTAAAAATGAAGGTGTGTACCCCATGCATATAATGACCATGGTCCTAAAATGTAGGCATAATGTTGTAATTTGTAGAAATCTGTAAAGACCAATTAAATAAGTTAATCATTTCATGAGAACTTTACCATTGTCTTGACCCCAAATTGGTTTTAAGAAGACTTACACTTATAGGGTGAGGACTTATACTATCATGGTATAGCCATACTAGCACTTAATCAACATCCTTACTTGAGATAATGGTTGAAATCATAGGTGATTCTTTGAAGATCAAATACCTAGCCAAATCCTAAAAGTTGGCTACCTAGTTCCCAACCTTGTTGAAAACAAAAAAGTCTAAAGAAAATACAAAAAAGAAAGATCCAATAAAAAATCAAAAAGCTTTCAGGCATAGGTGATTTTGGTAATCTCTACTCAGGCTATAGATGCCTGGCTAATAGTGGAGCAAGGCCTTGGGTGAATCCAAATGCATCTCTATCAGGGTTATTGACACCTAGTTGGTAGTAGATCAATGCCCAAGCCTTCCCTAATATAAAATAATGGTTCCTAATGAATATCTAAACATGCTCCAAATCAAGTGTTAGTGATCAAGGATAAAAAACTTGGAAGTTATTTCTTGAACCCCATCATAAATAGTAAGTGGAATCAAAGCACACACACATTATGGCTATGTCTTGGTGCTTTACCCTAAGTCTGTAAGGTTTGTTTCCACCATGACTTGATCTAGATGATGATATTGATCAAGTGGAGTGGATGACATAATTATTTGTCTAAATCAAAGTCTCTAGGTCTATAATATTGGAATGTTTCCCCCTGAGTCATCATTTTTTGGGACCAACATACCCCCTGCCCCATTTTTAAAAATTGGGACCCTTGAGAAATCCTAAAGATTAAACATGAAAGTGTGACATGTTAAGGTCATTTGTAGAATTTTAAGGTCATCTACTTTATCAAAATCAAGGTTACTTAGTTATGTTTTTCTTTAATTTTGAGTAGCATTTAAATGAATGGTATTTATGGCTTTTAGTTGTAGGTTCCATGGTTTTTATCCTTGAGAAATTAATGTTCCAAAACACTGGAAAAACTCTCAGTTCAAATTTAAATATTGGCAGTAAATAAATTAGTGAGGACCCTTTTAAAAATTCATTTTTGACCTAAGTATAAAGTTCACATTTTAATATTAGTCATATTTTTTAACATGAATAAGACTTAACCTAAAATTCTTGGTCCCATTTATTATTTTTCCCCTTTGGAGTTCCTTGTATGCCTAACTAATATTCATTTTGTAGGGTCCTTTTAAATATTCCCTAGCTTAGCCTAAGGTTTCAACCCTGAGTCCCCATTGTATTTATTAATACTAATGGGACCTTAATATTAACATCTTAACTAAAGTTTCAGTTCCCTGAGTCTACTTTTATATTAGCTCGATCCATTTTGGTTAACATCTTAGCTTAAGGTTTTAATCCTAAGGCCCTAACATATTTATTAATACAAACAAGACATTAGCCTTACCACCTTATCCTAAGCCTTTTATATCATCATGATCCTAACTTAACTTCCTTACATCTTCTAGGATCTAATGACCCTCCCTTTATCATGGCATTTGATCTAACAGAGTTAGAAAGGCCCAAGTTTTGTCTTAAACAACATGCATCTTAAATGATCCAATGGTTAACACTTCCTCATGGCCTTCTAATTGGATGACACAAGGAAAGATTGGTAAAATCTTGCACATAAAACCCTAGCCAATCACATTTAGGCCCTTAGATCATGATTAATGATTATTACCTCATCATAAAGACCTGATCAGATGGAGTGAGGCATAGTTAAAAATTTAAAGGATTACGGAAGGCCCATAGGATCGACACACATCACCCTTACATTTTATGATCAAAGGCAAATGGGTCCCACCTGACAAAGAAACCAATCATGAGTAATCTCTCAAATCACAATCTAATGATTGTTGCTTCATCACCAATTTTGATCTGATGGATCAAATTAATTTTAAGACCCTACAAAACCCCTTGAAGTGCTAAGTAGAATTCTTATATTAGATCATAGGAATTTGATGAGCTTAAAATTGATGTTCACATGACCATCATTTGATATTCATGATGATGTATTTGATGTCTACATGACTATCAAATTTAAGCCCATCAAATTAAAATATTCACTAGATTAAAATTCACATTCCTATAACCATCATTTGACACGAACAAGGATGTATTTGATGTCCATGAGAATGTCAAATTTAAGATAATGAATTATTCTATTGAGGACCAAAATATACTCTCAAAATGTTTCTATAAAGTTGTAAATTACCTTGCAAATGACTAGAGGCCCTCGAAGGAGGCTCAAACACTGGAAATATTTGATCTAAAAAATGTGTAAATGGTCTTATGGTCTAAATATATACAAAATAAACTTAGCCTAAATCTATATTTTAAGGTCCATATAGCAGTTTTTTAGATATCATGAACCTTAAACTATATACTTATAATAAGTCCTATTTTAAAAGAGATCTTTGTTATGTAGGACTTAGGCCAAGTTTTTTATAGCTAAAGGTTTTAATGTGTTTTGTCAATGAAATAAAATCCTATTCATTATTACACTAGTATACCATTTTTTATCCCTATTGAGAATGTTTTATAAGGCTTGGAATAAATATTTTAGAACAATGCATTTTTTTTAATTAAAACACAACGTAAATGTTAGATTAAAACATTTATCCATGTTCTCTTTTATATAATTCAAAAAACTTACACATAAATCCCTTAGCCTAAGGTTTTCTTTGTGCTTAATAAACATGTAATAAACCTTAGCCTAATGAATTTAAGCCTAAGTCTCACTTTAATAATGTGTTAACTTAAAGTTTAAGCATTTTTGTAGATCAATGGTTTATGCTTTGTCATGAGAGGATGGTCTAATGATGTAAGGATCCTATGGACTTTTCAAAGGACCATGGGATTGATGCATGGTGAATTTCCATTTGAAGTAAAACTAACATGATGATCTGATGGTTCGTGCTTTGTCACTAGAGGATGATCTAATGGTGTGAAAGCATTCTTGACTTTTCAAAGGTTCGTGAGCTCACCGCATGGCCAATGCTCATTCAAAAAAGAACTTACATAGGATACAAAGCATGGGAAAGCATGCAAAGATGCTAAGTGTCACAATCACAGGGTTTGGAATAGAAAGAGTCCAATAATAGGCAAGGGCCCATATTAAGATTAATAGCTCATGCTAATCCAAGATTTTAATTTGATGGTGTGAAATAAAAGAAGGTATTCTAAATACCAATAGTTAGTGCTCAAAGGCATTTATGAAAAATGTTGTGAAAGGTCTATACCAATTCCATATAAGTAGAAAAGGACAAAATGAAAGATCTTGTGGGCTCATAAATGTGAAAGTATAAAAGCAAAGGTCTAAATCAAATCCAAGGCACGCATACGCTAAAGTTTGAATATATCCTATCATTAAACCTCCAAAACCCTAAACCCTACATAAAAGTGACTTAATTGAATTTATTTGGTCACAATTTGATCTAAAGAGAGCTTGATCATGTTTTTTGAGTGCAAGAGAGCTTTCACAAGGACTATTTGTTAACCATTGTAAAAAAGTAAAGAAACAGAGACCATGGCATCTCATAGATAGTAATCGAAGGTGGATACCAAGATCTACTTATTAATAGATAATGAGAGGCAAATATTCAAGGACACTAAATTTGATGTTGTGGCCCTAGATTCCCCAAGCATTAGGAATTGGTCTAAACTCTTTTTCATGGTGGAGGAACTAAAGCCCATTACAAAGGAGGAGAAAATAATTGCCACAGTGAGTTGGATACATTATGACTTGATCATTGTTCAAATGGTTGACCTTCACCATGATAGTACAAAACCTAAGGTACTGTATTGTATAGATTTCCTAGCCCCTATCTTTGTTATTATAGGGTAGCTAATGAATGGATCATCTATGAGGTAAATTCAAATATAAATAATCAAGGAATGGATCACTAATCATGACTTAGACTCTATTCTTAGACCCTAGATGCACCAAGGACCCCATATATTTAGGGACTTTGAAGGCAAGATCTTAATAGTCTATTTCAAGGAAGGTGTTAGAGTAATAATTTCCCTACTAAACTAAGCCTTTGGATCCCCCTCAACCACCTATGTGAATAAAATTTGGGTCCTTTATGTGCATTTTATGGTGGAAGATAAGCTCACCCCTCCAATTGGAGATTTGATTAGTGTCTTCTTAGCTAAGTAGTTCATTATAATAAAAATGAAGACATCTAAGCAATTTTATATGATGGCCTACCTGTTGGATGCCTTACTAGCCTCTATCAACTTCTTAGGAATTAGAAATTTGTCTCTTTAGGAAAGAATACCATTTCCCACCATTAATCTAAATTGCATATCTTTAAGTATAGGAACCATATGCAATTTATTTGTGACTATGTCTACCCATCCAAAGTGGAGGCTATCATAGGTGTTCCCATGCTTAGGGTCCATCTACTAATCAAGAAGTATGTAAAAATGATGGGTGACATTTGGTTATACCTTGATTATGAAGTCATCAAGATTGAGGGTATCATGTTCCAACCTTATATATTGCCAATGTATGTCCCCAACAATCTGGTTGAGTAAGAAATTGACTTCCAGCTCATCCATGGCATTGATGGGATTTCCAAAGGGAAGAGGAATGGTATTCTCCACCTCTTTCCTCTAATTATTAGAAGGACCATTCTTCAATATTGGAAATAGGTTGATACCATGGCCAAGCATAGGGAATAATCATTTAAAGGAGATAAAACTCCCCAATCCTAAGTTTTTTCATCAACTCCATGTTTATGACACCATTTACATTAAGGCCAAGAATTATGAAGAGGCATTGGCCAAGATCCAAGGGCACAACATCAAACTTGAACATAGATTGACCAAGTATGACAAGCCATTTGGAGAGGCATGGAAAATGCATCCTTTATAGTATCACTTACCACCTAAACCATCTAGAATAGCCCAAGATTAACCCCAAGAATAACAGTCACAGACACAACCTCAAGGGTAGATTATGCAAGGCTAGGATGACCAAGGCCATGGTAAAGAGAAATTAGGAGAAGTGAAATTGGAAGAGAGGATTGGAGCAGGGTCCTCATCTTTGACACTCTCATAAAGTCTACCTTCTCTAGTTCAATACAGAGATTTGATTACCATGAAACTAAAATAGACACTTGAGGGTGCCCTCAAGGAACTTATAAAAGCATATGATACTAACAAGGAAGAAGAATAGTTTGAAGAGGCCCAAGTCTAAGCAAGGGATTCTAAAGAAAATAAAGTAAAGGAGCTTGCTCTAGACATGATCCCATTGGCTCCTAGGGAGAAGAGGAAATTAGAAATAAAACTAGTCCCTCTTTGACACAAAATACCAAGGTTGACCTTCACCTATCCAACTAGTGAGGTCAATCGATTTAGTGATGAATCCCCATTCATGGATGAGTCATCCCTGAATGGTTTATTTATGGGAAATTACAAAATATCCCTTCTCTCTTCCATTTATGAGCCATGAAAAAGGTTACCAATATTTAAATACATGATGACATGAAGCCATGGATTAGGGATATGGTAAAGGAACAAGAAAAAAGGAGAATTGTGGTCACTCTAAGACCAAAAAAATAAAGAAAATGGATGCTCCTAGAGCATCATGTATCATAGGTGTAGAGGTCCCAGAACCTCTAAAATTTATATGGTCATCCACCACCATGTAATTTAATCCATAAATAGTTGGATTGGAAAGGGTCACCACTAAGATAGCCATGGTGAGAGCTGAGGAATTCACTTTCTAAAAGGCAAAACCCTTTATAGGTCTAACATTGGTGGGAGGACAATAGCTTGGTGAGGCCACTATTTATGAAGAAGATGTTGAGAGCTTGATTGAGGCTCAATCAACTCAAGCAAAGGTTGGCATCTAAGGGATGAAATAAAGGATTCAAATCTTGACTTAGGGGATTCAAAGCTAAGTCAAGATTCCCTAAGCCAATGGGGTGAAGTAGCCAAGAAGTTAATAATAGAATGGTAGAAGGTAAAGATTGAGGTTAGGGATCTCATTGACATTGTGATTAGGAACTAGATTCCTAACTTTAAAACTATTAGCTTGGCTCATTTAAATAGAATATTGGGGGTGATAGTGGACAAGGTCCAAGGTCTAGGTACTTGGACAAAGAATTTGAATAGGCTATTGGTAGATGATAAAGGATTGATTACTAAAATTGAGTAGTTCTTGGGAACAATGTTGTTAAATCCTATCAAGACCACTACAATTAGAATCATTGATGATGTTGAATTCAAACATAGGGTCAATTTGGTCATGCAGTTAGTTAGAAGTAAGAGCTAAAGATACTTTGGTAGGGATAACAAGAGAATTTTAGACATGATTTTCATAATAGAAGAGAAAATTGTGGAGGTAAGGAGCATAAATGAAGCCATGACCCATGATGACCAAGACTTGGATGACTTAGTTTATTAAAAAGAGGTTTGTCTAATGAAGCTATCTATGGACATGGAGCTCATCAAGGACCAACACCAGAAGGAAATGGAACTTCTACAAATTCAACAATTGACCCCTTCAACAATGGGCCCACCCAATAGCTAATATTCTTTTTGTATAAGCATTATAATATCTAAAATAGGAATATTATTTTGTAAGGCATATGCTCGTTTATTAGCATATTTCCCCTATGTTAGTCTATTTGTAAATAACAAGTGTATTTTAGGACTTTTAAGGATAGTTGTCCTTATCTTTTGTACACCTATATATTATAACTGATTGATGCATTACCTTATATTTTTATTAAAGGTATGTATCACCATCTTGTAAAGAGAGAGAATTTTGAGAAAATTTTTTATACTTAAAGAAATTAATAGAATCAAGGAGTTATGCAAAGATTTTTGACATTTGATATGTCAATTTCTAATATAGCTTTTCTCTCAATTGCTAGTTTATGTCTCTAATTTGAATAGTTTCTTTGAATTTTGGGTTGCATTTTCTGATCACAGGGTTTCTATTTTGTGCATATGATAGATTAGTTAGAGGATTTTGATTCATTTCATTTTAATCTATATTCAAATGTGAAAATTTTATTTTATTATATTATTAAATCCTTAAAGTAGAACTGGTTCTTACTTATGATTATTTTACATTATCCTTCTAAGTTTAGCTGATATATAGTGAAATTTGAGCTAAGGATATTTTACATTATATATTGGTTTGAATGAATACTCAGTTGCAATTCATATTTTATCATGATATTTAAGACTAATATTGGTAATCACTCATTCTCTTTCCTACCTTACCCTTTTATTTGATCCTTTTTTTACACCATATCACTTTAGTTTAAACTCCATTATAAATACACACTTAGATTAGTTTTTAGCTTAAATCTAGGCCATAATTCACTAAAAAATTAACATATATTCTTTTCAATTCACAAATAATGAACCATGATGGCTCCCAACCATCACTCATTATAAATTTGTGGGACACCAATGCATATCTCTGACATTATTTTACCATAAGTGACATCAAGTTTCCACAACATTCTACTCATGCTCTAAATTCATCAAATTCTAAAATGAGAAGTGTTCTTTGAACACTAAGAAATATTTTGGTACACTTAGAGGTGTCAACACAATCTTATAGGCTGAAGGAAGGTTTGTGTTAGAACCAAATGCTTGATAGTAGTAGTGAAATCCATGTGGTTAACCAAATCTTATTCCTCTACCTTAAGATCAAATATCATGGAGTTAGATATAATATTTGTATTAAAAATGTGAAAATATAGTTGGATTGTGTCATTGAGACCACCCAATAAGATATCATTCATGTTTTCATCTAAAATGTCATCTAGCCTTAAGGAAAATTTTTAAAATTATTGAATATAATCATGTAATGGTCATCTTTGTCATAGATTTCTTAATTAATTAAATTAGGTATATGGTACACTATGATGATAGTACATCTATAACTCATCCATGAGCATTGTCCAAGTAATAATAATACCCTTATTTTCTTCCAAGTGTAAAGACATCTATACCAAATAAACTACTCTGGCTCCAAATACAACGTTGCCATTACCACATTTTATCCATAAGAGATCTGATGTACATTAAAAAAATATCCATTTGGTTGATTTAAGTGAAGGGATCCTTCTCATCAATATTTTGCATTTATACTTTTGGATTCATGTTCCTTAAATGTAGTGTATGTGGATTTAGATTTGTTTGGATAGAACATCCACCATGGTTGTATTAACTAGTAGGGAATTTTGGATGGTTAAGGGAATGTTGAGGAACATTTAAATTTGGAAGGAATTTTTGCATGAGATCATCTAATCATTGATTGATCTGATCGACTTTACTCATCATCTTAGAATTTAGGCTATATAGACCATACTCAATTTATCTCACCTTATGATCCATCAAGGAAAATCCTAGAGCAGAAGAACCATCAATTTTTGTTTCTAAATCAATATCTTCTTTACTAGGATTTTTACTTAGGGTTTTAGAATTCTTGATTTTACCCCTAGTTGGTGGTCCTATCATAACAATCCTAGACAATGTCAAACTTGATTTTTCAAAACATGCCCCTCCCCACTTCAAAATAGCATTTCCCTTAATGATGAGCAACACTAAGTATTGCTACATAAAAGGAGAACTTATTCCATTTCACTAGATGTTGTCACATCATCTTATTCATCATGGACCCTTCAATGTAGAATAATTTATTCTCATCACACTTATGACAATTTCTCCATTTTATATCACAATTGAAAAATAATCCTTTTCCTCATTTATATTCAATTTGGGGATTAGTAAATCGTATAGGTTAAGGTACGTTTTACATTGGAACCAAAAACTTGGCAATACTAGTGAAATCCCTATGGTTGACTGGATATTATTCCTTTCCCTTATGATCAAAGACCATGGAGTTAGATAGAGTGATTAGATTAAAGATGTGAACATCTAGTTAGATTGTGCCATATATACCACCCAACAAGAGATCATTCATGTTATCATCTGAGATGTCATCCACCCTTAAGGAAAATTTTTGGAATTGCTAAATATAATCGTGGACTTGTCATATTTGTCATAGCTTTTCTAATTGACTAAATCAGTTATGTGTTATGTTATGATGGTATTTTATCTATAGCTCATCCATGAACATTGACTAGGTAACAATAAGACCCTTCTTTTTCTTCTAAATGCAAAGCCAACTATATCAAATAAATTACTATGTTTCTAAATATAAGGATGTCATTACCACCTTTTATCCACAAGAGCTTTGATGTACGTTAAAAATATATCCATTTGGTTTATCCAAGTGAGGGGATATTTTTCATCAAATTTTTGTATTTCTAATTTTAGAGTCATTTTCCTCAATTGTGGTTTATGTAGATTTAGACTGGGTTGGATAGAATATATAACATGGTTGCATTAAGTACTATGGATTTTTGTCTAGTTAAGGGAATGTTGAGGAACATTCAAATTTGGAAGGAGTTTTTGCATGAGATCATCCAAGAACTGATTGATTTGATTGACTTTACTTATCATCTTAGACTATAAGCTATATATATCATACTCAATTTGGCTCACCTTATAATCCATTAAGGAAAATATGCACATCAATTTTTGTTTCTGAATCCATATCTTATGTGCTAGAAGTTTTACTTGGGGTTTCAAAATTATTTATTTTACCCCTATTTGGTGGTCCTTCCATAATAAACCTAGAAAATGTCAAACCTAAATTTCACCATTGACCTAACTTTGACCAAGTGATTTGGAAATAATGTCAGCCTAAAATATGAAAACACAAAGAATGGACCTACACTACATTTCTTCAAGATTTCTTAAAATGTAAGAAAAAAAACTTAGATTTTGGATTATAGTGAAATTTTATGAAAAATAGTAAAAATATAATAAATCATTTAAATATAATATTAAAATTTAAAATTTTTTACTATAAACCTCTTATATCATTTTCAACCTCCAGTAAAATTTTTGATGAAAAACTCATATTTATTCACGAGATACAATGGAAACAAAAGTATTTTCCAAAATCAATGCTATGACACCACTTATACTAAAATTTATTCACAAATTAAATAATAATCCATATTATAACTGAGATATAATAAAATATATGACAATCCACTTCAAGGTGGAAACCTCCACAATATCTTAATAATAATATAATTCACCAATATGTTGTTGAGTGAGCCACACTCATCCCTATATATAGAATTAATGGGGAGAGTCACACCCATTCACACCACTCTTACATATTAATAAGTCATCCTAAATAAATAATTGACTAATGAATGAAATTAAAATTAAGAGTGTGTCATAGATCATCCACACATATCCCTATCGATCTTATAGGTTAGGGGCTTAACATACAATGTATCTATGTATCCATCATATATAAGATCATAGTTGTTCTCATTATTTTACACCTAAGAGATATAAAATCATTTAAAATATACACTAATTCATATTAAAAAACTAATATAAATAAATACAATAATCTAAATTGAAAGGCACTAATATATATTGTAACTACTTGATTTAAAATTGACAAGGTAAGAGAAGGATGATGTACTTAGTTAATTATAATTGTTTGTAACTCACACAAGATGTCATATAATTTAAAAATGTTATGTATGTGCCTCATTATGTATTCAAGTTTGAATCAATAGATAACAAATTATCTAGATGTTGTCAAAAAAATTAGACACTTGTGAAAACTGAAATTAACATGGTTTACCAGTAGTGTCTCTATGCAAAGTGGAGTCTGTATCTTTTGGGAACCCTATGTTTTCACCTAAAATATGTTTTTAGGGATGCAAAATATTCAATAATGTATAAAAATAATTTTGTTGTATCTTTTTTCTAAACCCCTAAATATGATTTATTTATCACAATATACCATAAAAATGAGTTTGTACATTGGGTTGGATAGCCCCAACCACTCCACATTAAATAACTAGGTGTTTCCTACATTTTAATACTCCATATAGGGATCAAACCTAATTTATTTATCCCACTTAACTATGTGTGTGTACAATAATTAAAAATATATAATGTAGTCCCATTTTTTATCTCTAACATTGGAATCATACAACTTTAACCTCTCTTTATTTAGATTTGGTTATATGGACTATTTTAGGGATGCTACTTGAATATTTAAGATATGTATATTCATTTTATATAATATTCCAAGAGAGTGATATATAATACAAAATATTATTATTTGATTCTAATATGTATAATTATTTGGGGGTAACTTTTATATATAGGTGACTCTTTGTTAATTTCCTTATACCACCAACACATAAAACGTGTTGTTAAAAATAAATGATAGGTGTTGAGTATGATGGAAATTTAGGCACTTGATTATTATTTTTTATCTAGTGATTTATGTGTTTATGAATTTTATTTAATTCATTTGTGTCCTAAGTTATTGTTCGGGTCAGTTTTAAACACTTTTTAGGAATTTATTATGAAAATAATTAGAACAACCAATTAAGTCAAGTTCATTATTTGAGTACGCACATGAGTTTAAAGTTTTAGGGAGATTTTTTAAAGTTATGTTTACTAGATTTAAGATTATTTTAATTAATATCCTATCATATAGATATTGGGGGATGCTACTTTTTCCAATTATAGTTTTTGGTAGTCAATTTCTAGTGGCTTCTTGTATGGTGACCACAAAGCTATCATTTAGTGTTAGTGGTACTCCTAGTTGTATCTTGAATTTATTTTTAATTATTATCAGTTTCCTTAGAGTATAATTTTAGAATTATAATTATATAGATTACTTATTTTTCAAGTAAATTTATTTATTATTTTTTTACTTTATGGTTAATTTATACATAACTTGTCATGCAAGTTATGTCATAATATGTTTATTTTAATCTTATTTATTAATAAATTATTGTGCACAAGTGTATCACAATAACTTATTTTATAAATTCATGTTGATAATTATGTTAATATTTTATTTTTATATGTGTGTTTACAAATGAACACCAATAATCATATGTTCTTGAATTTGAATTTATTCAATATATGTTTTAGCTAACAATCTCGCTTACAAATAGTTTAAAAACCAATAATTATATGATATTTTGGTTGATACATAGCTTAAATTTTATATTAAATTAATGTTAATTTTTACTCACTCAATAGATTTAAAACTTTTTTTTATATCAGGGCCATATTAAAAAAAGGTTTAGAAAGCTTTCAAGCCATTAATAGAAGAAACAATGGCTTCAGTGGATTCTACTTCCATCAATATTCTTGTTTTCAAAATTAAGTATTGAAGAGATCAGTTGAATATAATTATTGTATGGAAATAAGTTTGAAATAATTTTATCCATATGTGCACACTGCATCAATATTTTAATGTATTGACATAATATTAGAAAATAAATAAAAAGGGACGAAGAAAATGAAAATGCACAAAATTTATTTTATCTTTATAGTGTCACAGATCCAAGCATTTATCCAAGAATTTTAGGATGAAAAAATGCCCATGAGGCATGGAATACCCTAGATACTTTATATCAAGGCTCTATTAAGGTAAAAGAAACAAAACTGTAAACCCTAAAAATTAATTTTAATAATTTGATAATGTTAGACTATGAAGGATTAGGAGATTATTACATAAAGGTAAATAATTTAGTGGATAGAATGAGAATTTATGGATAAACTATCCAAAATAGTGTCATAGTAATGAATATTTTGAGATATTTAAGTCAAATATAGTTAAATATTGTGAAAAAATTTAATATTTTAAGGACATGAAAACTATAAGTGTTGATTATTTGGTGGATTCTCTATTTCCCCATGAGGATAAGATGAGACTATACATATGAGATCAAGAACAAGCACATGAAACTAAGGCAAAAGTTTCAAAAATCAAAGAGAATAATCAAAATCAAAATTAAGGGAGTTAAGAAAAACTTAAATTAAAATATAAAATTTGAAGATAAATTCATAAGTAAGATTAATAAATATTTTACTTGTCATTACTAAAAAAAATAGGTCACATGATAAAATATTACAAGATACTAGCAGTTAAGAATCAATCTAATCAAGAGATTGAAAAGAAATATTTTTCAAGATAAGTGGTATTCATGAGGGCTCAAATTATTGTCTCACATTCAATTTGTGAATATATAAATAAAAAATTGTTATTTTATTGATTTAAAGTTTTCAAATCGCATGGCAAGTCACAAATATGGTTTTAGTAAGTTATATGACTCTTTTAAAAGCCAAGTAGATATGGGAGATAGAAAGTCCAAGTTAAAGTAAATAGTAGTATTAGGATCATAAGAATAATATTAAAGTTGAAATAAATGATTTTTATTTTTATCTAAATATGGATCGTATGAGTATTGATCACAATTTCATACGTTATAGTGATGAAAGCAAAACATACAAGTTTTATAATCTTGCTAGTAAATCCACAAATATTTCTATGGATTGTAATTTTTTAAAATGAAGTGTATGTTTAATTTGATCATGTAGCTATATAATTAATAATTTAATTGTTTCATCCTATTTAATTTTATTTTTAGGGGTTAAAAATTCTTAAACATGTTTCTAGTTTAATAAGAAACAATATTAGCTCTTTGCAAGAGACTAGTCATGCATCTTCATCAACTCCAAGTAAGAAAAAGTGGTTAAATACATATCCAACCAATAAAATGTTAGAGTATAATTATCATAGGAGTATTAAAATTATTCAACATCAATTTGGTAAAAAAATAATAATTTTTAAGATGAAAATACTGTGTTTTCATTGTCATATGTGGCTAGTGAACCTAGAAGTTATGTAAAAGTTAGTTAGAAGAAATAATGGGTTGATAATATGAAATTAGAGATGGATTATATTGAGAGAGATGATACATGGAATTTATTTAAACCTCAATTGAATAAATATATGATTTAAATCAAGTGGGTCTATAAGACTAAAGTTAAGAGTGATGGAAAAATTGACAAGCTAAAAACTAGACTATTTTCAAAAGGAATTACACAAACATATAGGTTGAATATGAAAAAACATATGAACCTATGGAACATAAAGATAAAATAATACTAATATTTTTTTTAACTTCTCATAAATTATATAAAATCCATCAAATATATGTAAAAAGGGCATTATTAAATAGATTAATTTAAGAAGTATATGTGAGGTAGCCACAAGGTTTTGAGTTAAAGATTGAATTATTATAGGTATATAAATTTATTAAGTCTCTTCATGGATTGAATAAAGCTCCAAGATTTTAGAACTCAAAAATTGATAGCTAGTTGTTATATCAAGGATTTATAAAAAGTCAAAATGAACTAACTCTTTACATACAAGCATTTAGTTCTAATTTGATATATATTTGTCTCTATGTAGATGACTTGATTTTTACAAGTAGATCTATGGATATGTTGAATAGCTTCAATGAACTATGAAATTAGAATTTAAGATTACTAATCTTGGAATCATGAATAAATATCTTGACATTTAATTTTATCAAAAAAATGAGGAAGTATTCATTTTTTAATCCAAACACGTCCAAGACATGTTAAATAAATACAATATTCAAGATTTGAAGATCACAAACACTCCAATTATATGTGGAAAAAAAATACGAGGGAGGATGGAATTGAAACAACTAAAAAAAATTGGAATTGTATATCAGAGTATGTTTTAGATGCATATTAGACCCAATTATCTCACTTGTTAATGCAAGTGATAAACATTTAATGCACTCACATGCACATAAATAGAACCTAAAGAGGTGAACTGAGGTAATTAGCAAGAGGTAAATACATACAAAAGGTACTGTGAGGAATCATGTTACTTTGATAGATGTTTGATGGGGTTTAGAGTGTATCTATGTATGCATACATAGATAGGACCTGAGTGCCATATGTGGCACTCATACTTCCACATAGGAGCATTTCTAGGTCCTTAACCCTAGGTAAATACCTCACCTTCCTTAGTGGGTTTTAGTCCTACTCGAGGATGGTTGAGTTTAATAATTAATTTAACTAGGAAGGATAACTCTAACATCCTAAGTTATCATTCAAGTTAACATAAGTTTACGTTAAAAGTACAAGTTACTAACCTTATATTTAAACATAATTCAGACAAGTAATATTAATCAACAACCATAAGTCAATTCAACACATGTAGATTCCTAATCATTCATGCAACAAAAAAATATTATTTCATAAAGAGAAAATAGATTTAAAAATTAAGGTTTCATAGTGCTATTGACTAAGGTCAAAAATATCTCATGGCCTTTGATGTCACTGTAACACTATTTATATAATTCATACATCATTTGTTTACTAACATGGATACAATTATTTAGAATAATGATTAATGATATAGTTATGATCAACATCGTTATCCTACAAGAATTTAAGAAATTAATTCATACAACCATTATATTGTCATAGCCAATGCGATATTATGAAATAAAAGAGACTAATACATTATTCATCTAAGGTATCTAATCAATTAAACCTTAATTACCTGACTATTTCAAGGAGAGAAAAATTATGTACTCATTCAATAGCTAATTCAATTTTAGATCACTATATAAGAAAGGAATTAATAATGTTCCATTATTATCTAAGTAAATATATACTTAATAAGTCATCATATTCCAAAATTAAACTCATAATTAAAATAGACTAAAAGAAGATAACAAGTGACTCACAATGGCATAACATAATACAATCATATAAAATAGAATCCAACCAAGTTTCAAGTTGATTGGAACCCAAATAAAATGTTCCACTTAAGTAATTCTTACAATTCTTTTTTGGGCAAGCTATGGGCAGCTAGGCAAGTAAGTTTATACTATCAAAAGGGAAATTGAAAGCTCATACAACCCAATTAAAATAAATCAACAGCTTACAGATTTTAGTTATATAATTATGAAATATCAAATAGAGTATAAACATTATATAACTTGTTTATTTCCTTATCTTGATTCATAATGATGATATTATCTTAAATTTATTTAAGATTTTTCACTTAATCACATGATTATTTTATGCAAAAATATTATAGATACTTATGAAACATCTTGATTTAGCAAAGGAGATTATTTAAATTTTAATATTATTTATATTAAATGCAATAATAAGGTAATAAATTTTAGATCTAATATATGCAGTATACATATTTTACACGTAACTAGGTAAGTATGATATACATGTTATAAGGAAGGATTTTAGTTTATTTTATGCATGAACTAGTAACTAGTAATTTACATATTTTATGCATTGTTTAAAATGACTAAGAGATCCATATACATGCATCTATGTAATTGGATTTACCATATAAATTGTGATAAACTAGAAGTGACTATTAAGCTAGTTTCCATGCTTAAATTAAGACTGTATATTGCTAAATCAAAAAAACATAATATATAATTAATTAACTATATAATCTAATTAAAAGGTTTATTCTTATATTTGAATAAAAATCTCAATGTTCAAATCAAATATACACAATATGTGTTTAATAAACCTTACATAATTTCCTAAGTAAATCCTATTTAGGATAACTTTAATAGATCAAATTGTATATCCCAATTATCTAAGTAACTCAAGGAATCAATATCAAAATGATTTATTTAGGTTATCAATGTAAAAGAATTCATAAAAATCTAACTCAATATAAATTAACATTGAAATATTAATTCTTCATTTGATAACGTAATGCTTAATCAATATGAGAGTTAAAACCAATAACTAATAATTTAATGTACCTAAAGTATATCACCTTCAACAATGTATATATACCAAATTAACCATCTTACCCTTAGGAAACTTTCAAATCTCATTTTAGTTCCACAATCCATTATTAACATAGGTTAGAATTTAACATGATTAACCTATATAATAAGTCTTGCATAATGTCTTACTCAATATCAATGCTAAAAGAACATATTAAGTAATTAAACATAATTAACAAATTAAATTGTTATTATCTTACTTTATGTGTGTGAAAAATCATTGAAGCATGGAGCTAAAAGTGAATAAACTAAACAATCCCTCCCAACCAGCCCTATGATCCCAACCATCAGTGGCCCTCACTACCCCAACCATCAATAAGATGGTGGTTTCGATAATTAAGAACATGATGATAATAAAAGAATACAAGAAAACAACTATACCTTTTCAAGGTGATATGGGAATAATTAATATATCTATAATATAAATCAAAAGTATTAAATATTAATCATGGTTTACAAATGATATAGAATGGATCTAAATTAATCCATTATAGCCTTCGAATTAATCACCTTAGATCCTTGTCCAAGTTGTGATTAACGTTAACTATCCTGACTACCAATATATATTCTAGTATATAATATATATTTTATTTTAATCATTTAGGTATAGTATAAGAATGATAACCATAAAATAACACAACCAAATAAAAAACCACATAAACATCTAATAAGTAATTTAATTTATTCAAACCAGAACAATAACTCAAACCATAATATACCATTCCAAATACTTCATAAAGGTGAAAGGAAACTCCTTCAAACTTTTCTAATTCCCTCTTAGTTCTAGTAGAATAAAACCAATCATATTCATTCCATCCTAATAGATTTAACTCACTAAATCTTGCCTTCTCTCGAAGATCCTAAAGGCCCACCTACTGAGGCGGATACAGAGATTTCTTTTGAGAAAGAAAATTCTGAGACAGAAGAAAATAGACTGCAATCAGAAACCATAATACCTGCACAAAGAATAGATGAGTTGACAGATTTATCAAAGCAAATCATTTCGTACCAAAGGGTAGAGGATCAATGGAGAGATGTAGATGGCAAAGCAAGGCTAGAGGAAGAAGAAGTTTTGGCTGAAGTTGGAAATAAATTAGAGGAGAGAGATTTTCTTTTTTCTCAGTCCAGGGAGATTAAGGTTGATAATGACTTCCCTTTGGATGAGGTTCTTGTGAACGATAATGGAGAAAACTTAAAGCATTTTCTAAACCAAAGGAAAAGGGCTAAAAAAAAGACCAATACTAAGGGACTAGAAACCAGAAGCAGCAAAAAAGATCAGCAAATGAAGGTGAAACATCTTGCTTCTACTCTAGATAAATCTAAAAAAAGAGATGAGCAGCTTTTAAAGGTGAAATCGGATGTTGGTTCTCTGGACAAACCTGAAAGAAGATCCATAAAGAAAACTAGAGAGCTAGAAAGTAAGCAGAATATTGCTTATGGGAGGCAAGCAACTATTCTGGATTTTACCCCTAAAAAATAGTTATTAAAACATTACTTGGAAATTAGGGGGCTGGTTTTAAAATGGACATTGATGTTGTCCCTGTTTTACCTTAGGTAGGTGCTACTTTTTAGTAGGTTTCAGGAAAGCTTCTCCTGGTGCATGTTTATGCTTTATCTTTTTTGTTCCTATAAAAGGGTTTTGGGGCCCCTTCAAAACCTATTTTTACCTTAATCTAAAACTCAATAAATCTTGCTTGAGAGCTAATACACAAATTGACAACATAATCACAATAGAACTAAACATTAATCCTAGTGAAAGTTTCAATCACCAAAACTTATAATCAAAACAAAGAGGTACGAGATGTAGGCAAGATACCAAATAAACCCCATCAAAATTTTATACCATGGGAAAATCACACCATCAAAAGCTTTGATACAAGACATAATCATAAAACCTAGTTGTTTAAAAATCATGACATAATGATCAAAGCATAATCACCAATAAAAAACCCAAAACAAAATATAACTTCAAGCCATGGTGTGTGTGTGTGTGTGTGTGTGTGTGTGTGTGTGTGTGTGTGTGTGTGTGTGTGTGTGTGTGTGTGTGTGTGTGTGTGTGTGTGTGTGTGTGTGTGTGTGTGTGTGTGTGTGTGTGTGTGTGTGTGTGTAATTAATAACACACACACACACACACACACACAACAACTTTAGTACAATCGAATAACTTAGTCATCATAAGACTTAATCAAAACCATAAACATAGTTAGTGATCAAAATGTGGCCCAAATAATTTTAAAATCCTTGGCATATACACAACTAACTTAACTAAAAAAACATAATATAAAATATAAAGTAAATCACAAGTAATACTACCCATCGACACAATCAATAACAATCCCAATTCAATGTTATAAAAACTATTCAAATCATGATTATATTCCATGTAGTCAAAGAAGAGATAAGAAAACCCAGATCAAGATAATGCAATTAAATAATATAACACAGATGAAAACATTGATATTGAATATGACCACAAACCTTACATCTTAAATATTTTGGTAAACCAATAGAATAAATATTCCAAAAAGGAGGTTATATGAAAATCCTACTTAATAATAATACATCCATATTTCAAATATAATAATCATGATCAAATTAAAGCAATGCAATAAGAATGAAATTCACAATTGAGTATAACCCAATGAAGACCCAACCAATTATCATGGGGTTTGAAACACAATCACACACCTGAATCATAATGTATAAATTAAAAAAATCACCATTAAAACCCCAAGATGACTTTCATGCAAAAAAAAAGTTAACATAACACACCATTAAAAAACCTAGACACTCCAATAGTAATCATTTTCCATCATTTCACATTACACACACACACACATGTGTGTGTGTGTGTGTGTGTCGATAGTTTCAACTAAGCAAGTTGACATAGTAATAGATATCCACATAAAATGAAGTAAATAATAAAATAATATAAGTTCACAACAAGCCAAAGAAACCATTGACCATCATTTAACATACAACAAATAAACCCTACGAGGTATCAATTTATTAACCTATATATATATATATATATATATATATATATATATATATATATATCAATAGTTTCAACTAAGCAAGTTAACATAGTAATAGATATCCACATAAAATAAAGTAAATAATAAAATAATATAAGTTCAGAACAAGCCAAAGAAACCATTGACCATCATTTAACATAGAACAAATAAACCCTACGAGGTACGAATTTATTAACCAATAAAAACTTCCATAAAAACAAAGTTAAGAACACTCAAATTTTAATTGAAAAAATACATTCAAATAATAAAACAACCACATAGTCATATAAATCCATTTGTGATTTACATGCAAATGATATATTGATAGATCAAATTTATATGCCACAAGGGTTATGTTACTTAACACAAATAAAATGGATTAGTAACATAACCCTTGTGGCCTATGCCACTAGCCATATTAAATGGGATTAAACAAAAGACCATAGTAAACCATTAGCTTAATTTAATTTAAAATAAAAAAAGTAAAACTAAATAACTCATGTTTAATACTAAGTTTGATGCCAACAATGTAACCAAGCCACTTTAATAAACATGCTACCACCTTAGGATATGAGGTGTTCATAAAGTTGAAAGGTTAGTCTAAGGTGGGTGTCAAGGGTAGGTCTAGGTAGGTCTTAGGTAATGTGTCAATTAGGATTCATGTAGGTGTGAAATAGTGAATAAAATATTACACAAAAGGATAAGTTGGAGCTAAATGCGAAGGTGGGATAAAAGACTATAGCCACAACAATAATGGTAAATAAAGACATATGACATAAAAGTAATAAGGTGAAAGTATAATAGCAAACAATAAAATGTATAGGTATCAAATTCAGCTAATGACATAATTAAAAACTAATCAAGATGATTGAAGGAGATAGAGTGTCAGGATCTTGCTCCACCAATTAGATCACATATGATTACCTCTTATATTAGCAACTAAACATGGAATTATACCAAAATCAATAAGTAACTAGAAATATGAAACAACACAGGATTTGAGAGACAATACACAATCTTGTATTAAATACTCAGAAGAAAATACAATAAAGAAGATGCCACTTCTTCTTCCACCTCAAAGGCTTGCCACACCTCAAGACCTTCTTCCCTCTCTCTCTCGGTCCCAACAATCAACTCAAATATAGAATTGATGTTCACCTCTCCAACCAGTCAATAACACGCTACCAGTACACCAAGTACACAACCGTACTCCAAGTAGATCTCCTGCTCTCTGCTGCTACCTGCAAATCACTAGACCTTACTCACCATTGTAGATATCCAAAAGAAGCCATGCACACTTGCTGACCAAGATCATACATATACAAATAACCCTTCTAATTCTACAAACCAGTACCCACACTTGGTAATGTGGCACTAGGAGGAACACACCATTGCTCTCCTCTCTCTGAAGGAGCTTATTTGCTCTCTTACTCTCTAGCACTAATTTACAATACAACCAATGAGTCTCTTAAATAGATCTCATGCAAACAATAATTAGACACCTAATTATAATAATTAGATCCATAGCTTTTAGTCTAAATTTGGCTCTTGACATGCAAACACTTGGTTCGTTAGCTAACTGCCCGTAACATTCACAGTTTGAACTACACAGGTGACCGAGATCGGTCCCTATTTGCCTTGGGGGTACTGACGCCGGTCGACTTCTGACCAATTTCGGTTGCCTTCTGTCTGTACCCTACTGATGTTGGTTTGCCTGACTGATGCCAGTGACTATAACACACAGCAAACACTCTGCAACCTCCTTAACTCCTCCTATTTGCATCCTGGTGAGGCTTTTAGCTCCACAACCTAACAATCTCCCACTTGGAGATAAATAGCTACACCTATACCTGTATCTATACCCCATCTAATCTATTTCATGGCTTGTATCCCTCTTCAAGCTCAACCCTGAAGACCAACCACACACAACTTGTGATGTTACACCTATCATCCAAGTAACCTGCCACATCCGAATCTACAAATCCATGTAGTGAAGTCCTTGACCCTGCATAACATGTTAACCTGCTGCTAGTCCCTCTCAAGTACCTGAGAATCTACCTTCCCCGAATTGACTCCAAACTCTCTGACAGCTCCCACTTCTTGGGAAAACTCAGGCCTACACTAGACCTTATGTGATTTCAAAACCTATTCTAAGCTAAGCTTGAACTGTCCAACCCTTGGTGTGCTTTTTGATTCTGCATCCTGCATCGTGAACCCCACCAACACCGTCTTCACACCAGCTCCCACTAGAGACAAAATCTCTATGTCTCTTATGCCAAAGAATTTCGCTGCTCCCAAATTCTCCATGACATACCTCTAAACTAACCTTACCCTTAGCTCAGCAAATCCCTATATGTACAAACCTGCTAGCAAATCACCCACATACAGTAACTGGATAATGTCAACTCATCATCCACCTGGTAAAACAAACACAATAGTTACACTAACATTTATTGAAGCCCTTCTTTGTCATCCACCTATCAAAACATGTACCACTATCCTGCAGCTTCCTCAAGACCATATACCTTGGCCTTCTATCTCACGTATCCATTCACTCTCTTCTTTAACTTGGGAATCCATCCGTCTCTCAATGCTTTCTTCCAGCTGACAACTCCACCAACAAATACATGTTTGGTTCTTCTCCAAGGACTCACACTCCTCATCCATGCCAAGCTCCCACTATATCTGGATTCTCCCTGCATTGCCTCTTCACATCTTCCTAGTTCTCAACCATCAGTAAGCAATATAAAGAAGGTGAACAATGAATATGAGGTTCACTTACCCTTTCTGACCTCCATATGGGTGTTTGAGACTTATTGACAGCGTGTTGTCTGCCCACCATCCGTTCTATTGACCGATCTCGACCATCTCCCAGTCTGCAACCGATCGACATCAGTTTCCTACACTGACCCTATCTACCGATGTTGGTTATCTAACTAATGCTAGTGTACCTGCTACCAACATCAATTTTTGTGTGACCGATGCTAGTACCTATGTTTACCTGTGAGTGATAACTTTTTACCCGCAAGTTCTCCATGGATCAAAACCCTGTTCAAATCAACACAGCCCTGCTCAAAATAATTTAGTCCCCTCCGCTGATCTCTGTCTGTCATCTCCTCTATGAACACCAAGGCCTTCCAATTCTTAAGTTTTTCAAAAACATCTATCTTCCGCTTAAGAACATGCATTCCCCTCCTACATATGTGACCAAGCCTACAAAGCCACATCTCTGCAATAGAAGGTGAATCAGTAATATAAGTAGATAGATAAAGGATACCTACTTTCTTACCACCATTTAATTTAAGTGCATCCACTATGAGAGTTACTGTGCATCTCCCATCACCCAACTTTCCTCAAGAAATTAGACCCATCTCTAAGACTGGTACCTGAATGACCTCCTTCAACACCTGTGTGTTATCCAACTGCAATTTCAGCTTTACTTCCCCTTTGCCAATAATCTGACAAGGCTCACCAACCCCTACATAAATCTCTCCAAAGTCTCCAAGGACATACCTATGAAAAGATGCTCTATTTCGGGCTGCATGGAAAGAGGCAAAAGAATTTGTGAACAAAGATTATACTTTATCTAGAGCACCCTATGCAACATCACCTGTAACATTTGCTTCTACATGCTGATCTTCTACCGGCCAACAATCTCCTTTTCTCTGCTCTTTCTTTCCATCAATCAGACCATTCATGCTATTCAGTTTCTCCATTCATAGCTTACTTTCTTTTGCCATTGCTATACTCCCACTCAATATGAAACCCCTGAGAGTGACCTGTAATTAACAAACACTACCAGATCTGAAACCACCTGTTAGTCAACCCAACCAAAAGCTCTAATACCAACTTGTCAGGATCTTGCTCCACCAATTAGAGCACATATGATTACCTCTTGTATTAGCAACTAAACATGGAATTATACCAAAATCAATAAGTAACTAGAAATATGAAACAACACAGAATTTGAGAGACAATACACAATCTTGTATTAAATACTCAGAAGAAAATACAATAAAAAAGATGCCACTTCTTCTTCCACCTCAAAGGCTTGCCACACCTCAAGACCTTCTTCCCTCTCTCTCTTGGTCCCAACAATCAACTCAAATATAGAATTGATGTTCACCTCTCCAACTAGTCAGTAACACGCTGCCAATACACCAAGTACACAACCGTACTCCAAGTAGATCTCCTGCTCTCTACTGCGACCTGCAAATCACTAGACCTTACTCACCATTGTAGATCTCCAAAAGAAGCCATGCACACCTACTGACCAAGATCATACATATACGAAGAACCCTTCCAATTCTCCAACTGGTACCCACACTTGGTACTGTGGCACTAGGAAGAACACACCATTGCTCTCCTCTCTCTGAAGGAGCTTATTTTCTCTCTTACTCTCTATCACTAGTTTACAATACAACCAATGAGTCTCTTAAATATATCTCATGCAAACAATAATTAGACACCTAATTACAATAATTAGATCCACAGCTTTTAGTCTAAATTTGGCTCTTGACATGCAAACACTTGGTTCGTTAGCTAACTACCCGTAACATTCACAGTTCAAACCACACAGGTGACCGATGTCAGTCCCTGTTTGCCTGGGGGGTGCCGACATCGGCCAACTTCTGATTGACATTGGTTGCCTTCTGTCTATACCCTACTGACATTGGTTTGCCTGACCGATGCCGGTGACTGTAACACTCAGCAAACACTCTGCAACCTCCTTAACTCCTCCTGTTTGCATCCTGGTGAAGCTTTTAGCTCCACAACCTAACATAGAGAACATAAAAAATATACTTATCAGACTTATTTGACATGGTCATAATTATTTTGGTACCAAGTATACCACTGCCAACATCTACCTAGCTCATAGATAGAACATGTATGCAATTATAAATGTGTCATGTCTAGAAATAAATCTTAACTCGAAAAAGATATTTCATACCATATACTTATGATTAGGGACACATTTTTTAAGTAGGAACATGACTAATATAGGGGTCTGCTAGACCTGATTAGGGGATCTCCTACCATGATACACTATGTTAGGGAGGGTTACAAAGCCTCTAGTCAAACAAAACCACATAATAACCCTAAGGGAGTCTTATGTTTTGATATCTCACTAAAATAATAATTAGTAAATTAAAAGTCTAATCTATTGGTCACCAAAGCTTGTGGTATAAATTAGGGGTTAGAAAATAATTTAGAAATGTATAAAAGAATCTCAATTAAGCTATGTATGAGTAAGACCCTAACACATGGAATGTGAACAGTAATAGTTTTCAAAGCCAATACTTATCATAATTATATCTAATAAAGAGAGGAGCAAAGTTAGAGAATACTTACCTGAATGATGAATCTATCGAGACTCAATCTCTCTGTTGGCCAAAGGGGCTTCAGAAGAGGTTGTTGTGGTTTGTAAGGATCACTAAGAAAGGCCAAAGCATCCAAAGACTTATCCATAAGACTAGATTATCCAAGTAGAAAACCTAAGTTAAGACTCCTCAAGTAGAATTATGGAAGAGTAGATTGTAAAGAAACACAAATGAATAAGAACTCTTGATTGCATATTGAAA
Source organism: Torreya grandis (assembly GCA_037957365.1). Classification (NCBI taxonomy): domain Eukaryota; kingdom Viridiplantae; phylum Streptophyta; class Pinopsida; order Cupressales; family Taxaceae; genus Torreya; species Torreya grandis. The sequence continues at coordinate 3,203,821 of JARHVA010000312.1, read as the reverse complement.
TAATGAAGAAATGATCTTGTATATATAGGCAGATTTAACCATAAACCCTTCCAAAAATCTTGATTGATAGGTTTGACCTAGTATACTTAGCATAATTTCATATAATTATTCAATAGTTCATGAGCCAGGTCAGCTAAAATCCAAACTAGTTCCTAAGTGAAAATGAGCCAAAACTATACAGAGTCGACCTAGTCAACCTAGTATAATTGACTGACAAAAGGAGATTAAGATGAGGAAAAGAAGGATGGGAAGTGGAAAAGGTTGGAGGAGTATGAAAAGGAGGAGTAATAGCTTAGGGAATGGTTTTAGGAGCTAGTTGAATTGGTAATAATGTGTCAATAAAGGACAATAATCCTTTGAATCACCAATGGTTTATCCACCCCTTTCATGATGCACCCTTTAGGGCATGCACTCAGAGAGATTGAGTCTTGACATGTTCCTACAAGATTTAAAGTGTCAATATTTGATAAAAGTTGAAAATATTATGTGTATAAATATGCCCCACTATAAATTCATCATATGTCACTAAGGTTCAATGGGAGATGATGCTTCGAGAAAGAACATAAAAACACATAATGTTGATGCTAAAAAAAAATTACAGTATTTTAAATCATAAAATAATTAAAAGTAAATGACAAAAAAAGAAATAATTTAAAATTAAATGTGATGCATACCTTGACTTACCTTTATCATTGTATGGTTTTCTACTAAATTGTTAGTTTTGATTATGTAGGGTGCAGAGATTGATTTTAACAAACCTAAGAATACAAAACTAAATAGCAAAAACAAACACACATATGAAAATTAATATAATTAGTGTTATGTGGATAGGGCATACTTGGGAATTTGGAAATTTAAGATGACAAGTGATATTTTAGACCAAATGGCCAAGTCAAAAAAAATAAAAGTAAATTAGGTAATCAAAAAGCTAAGGCTACTAAAGACCAAAAAACTCAAACAAGTAAATCTTAAATAAGGAAGGCAAACTCACCAAGTCAAACTAAGGATACATGTCAAATATGGTAATCAAACATCAATGCAAAAGTAGTAATAATCCTTAAACAAAAATGGACAAGCAAAAAACAAAATGGTAAAACAACATTGATGAGTGAGCAGTAACAATCCTTATCTCACTCAAAAATGGAAAAAGGTATGAACTCAGGTGCCTATAATAAAAAGGTAGTACAATAAATGATAAATGGTAAAATGAAGAAAAAAAAGTCTAGGAATGTAATTCTATGGTATAAATAAAGTAATCTAGAGTTACTCAAACATGTGGTTTCACTCTAAGGATGGATAAAACTAAAATAAAGTAGTGTTATCATGTTTTTAAGAGGTGGAGAAGAAAGGAATATATAATAAGAGGGGGAAATATATTTGGAATCACAATTTGTCTATCAAAGGGGGGAAATCAAATGGGTGGAGGAGAGAATGAAGGAAAAACCAAGGTAGAGGAACTCTTTATCAAAGTCAAGACACTCAAATTAGGTTTGTCAAAATAAGAGAACTTTTGACCTTAAGGACTCTAAAGAACTACTCTTAGCCATACACGTCTTAGGTCAACAAATGTAGTTTATAGATCATCCCATGAAGGTTATATACATGAAATATAAAATGGACCTACCTTTCCATAATGTGTTCCCCATTCTTTAGGACCCCTTATAGAGCCATCGATCTACTACAAAGATTGGGTACTTGTGTGAGAAAGTAGGTAACACCATAGATTTTTTTGAATTCTCTTACTCTAATATATTGGCCTACCATACCCCGATTAACTTAGATCTATTGTGAGTCTAACTATGGAGTTTGATATTCGATTAGAGATAGGAGATGTGCTTGTAATCATGTCTTTTGGTGTGATTTTGAATTTTGAAATTTATATGTTACCTTTTGTATATCATTGCCTTTTATTTCAAATGATTTAACTTTTAATTTTATTAATAGATTTTTATTATTCCTCCTCCATATGGATTTGTAAAACCAAACATGGGTGTTAAATATGAATTTAATTTGAATACTTGGGACTTGGTTGCTAAGAGATAAAAATTCAGAGAGCATAAGGGTATAAGAGTCTCATAAATCTAGGTGAAATAAAAGTGTTATATTGAGGTTGACCTTGTTTTATCCAATGTGGAGTGAAAGGAAAGGAAATCAAGAGGAGTGACACATGAAACAATTTAAATTTATTCAAATCATGAAAAAATATGACAAAGGGTGAAAATGGGATACAGTGATAGTAAAGTGTGATTGCTTATCATAAAAATGAGGTAAATGGATGAAAACATGTTATCATAGATTATTATGAAAATTCCATCTATCAAAAGAAGAAAAATCTAAATCTAAGAATAAGGATCAAAAACTTATAGCTATTGTAAAACACATTCTAAAAAAAGAATGATATGATGGTAATATTATGAGGAAGGCTAGGTCTTATCCATGGTCTTACACTACAACTCATAAAAGAGAAACCCATGAGGGTGAAAAAATAATCATGCAAAAAATAAATAATAAAAAGATGGTATTTTTTTAGGAAGGCCAGGTCCTATCCATGGTTTTACAATGCAACTCACAAAATAAAAAACTAAGGAATGCTAAAAAGTGTGTAAAAAGAGTATAAAAATAAAAAAGCCTATGGTACATCATGAGGAATAACGGGTCCTATCTACAGTTTTAAAATGTAATTCATGAGAGAAAGGGGAAACCAAAAGACCAAATAGGAAAGACTAAAGGTTTGTAAAAAAAAAGAGAATTGTTGCAGAAGGAGAGACCCATGTAAGTAACCTATAAAAAGTGTTAGATAGATGTGGATAGAAATCATGACAAGAAGGAAGGATTTAGGGAAATTACTTTTTGAGGAATTTCACGTTGGTGGGTTCTTTAAAAATATGGCCTAATTGGTTTGAGGGTAGTAGGTGCTTGGACCAAGAATATCTTTGACTAAATAGGGTCCCTAACATTTTTAGGCATATTTACCTTCTTTATCATTAGTGTAGTCTAATTTAAGGACAAGATCACTAACATTAACTATGCAAATTTTAACATGTTTCTTATGTTGTTTGGTAATATGAGCCTTGTATTAGTGGTTATGTTGTAAAGTGGAAAGATGGTGTTCATCAAAGGATATAAAGAGCATGAAAGTGAAGCATTACATAATTCTTTTTCAGGAATGATACCATGAAAAGAGATACAAAGAGAAGGAAGCTCAACTTCCAAAGGAAGGACTAATTCATAACCATAGATTAGAGAGAATGGTGTTACCTTAGTGGTTGTATGTATGCTAGTTCAATAGGCCCAAAGATTAGGATAAAGGTTAATGTGTCAATCCATGTGGGTTTCATGAATTGTCTTTTGGAGGATTTTGTTAATAATTTTTTTAGTAGCCTCATCTTATCCATTATATTGTGGATGATAATGTATAGAAAATTTGTGTTTGATCTTGAATTTAGCACAAAGCTATTTGACATCCTTATTTTTGAAATTACCACCATTATCTAAAATGATAGTATGTAGAACACCAAAATAGAAAATGATTTGATTAAGAATAAATTTGGTAATGGTGTTACCAGTGACATTAAAAAGAGACATAGTTTCAACCCATTTGGTGAAATATTTAGTAGTCATGATGATAAAAACATGTCCATATTGGGAGTGAGGTAATTTTCCAATGAGATCTAATCCCCACATGGAGAATTATTAAGAAGATTTGATAGTTTGAGGCTTTATTGGAGGTGAATGAATTAGATCATCATGAAGTTGGAAAGAAGTACACTTTTTTACAAATTTAATTGCATCATTTTCAAGAGTAGGCCAAAAGTAACCCATACATAGGTATTTGTGGGTTGTATCATGTCTTCTATAGTGGCCACTAAAAATGCCCCCATATGCTTGTTTAAGAAGAAGAGGGAACTCATCTTACATAACACAATAAAGCAAGGTACCTTCAACATTGTGATAATAAAGGATATATCAAAATATACATTTAAAAGCTTATTTATGAATACATGTCTTTTCGTGAGAATATAAGTTAGGAGGATAGGTTTGATGTTATATAAATTTAATGATGTCTTTATATCATAGGCTTTGTTGAATGGTGATAGTCTCAATGTGGTAGATAAGAAAATTTGGTAGTTGAGTTGAAGACGGAGATTTTTGTATTTGTATAAAAAAGGTGGGATTAAAAAGAACTTGGTATGGATGAAAGAGAGAAGCTGAATAAGCTAGGGAATCAACAATGAAATTTTTATCTCGAGGGATAGGCTCAATGGTAAAATAGATGAAATCCTTAACAAGAGTGGTTTCAATTTTATTATAAGTAATGAGGTTTTCGCTTTTACATTGGTAATCACCATTGACTAGGTAGAAAATAAATTGAGAGTCACCTAAGGTATGCAAATATTGAATGTCTAAATCAAGAGTAGCTCTCAAGCCTAAAATTAGAGCTTCATATTCAACCATATTTTTGGTGACATCAAAGGTGAAATGAAAAGATAAAGGTATGATTTTATCAAGAGGAATTGTAAGGATACAACCTACCCCAACTCCTTGAAGGCATTTACAACCATAAAAGTGAAGGGTCCAAGTATCCTCCTGTAAGACAACATTAATTTTAGGAAGCTCTTTGATAATTAATTTAGGTTTAGTAGTATCAAAGGGAATAGAGGATTCATTAATATTACTTGATTCAAGATCAATAATAAATTTATTAAAGTAAATCTTGAGAGAGATAGCTTAATTAAGACCTTTAATGTAAATGATATTATAATATGGAAGACCATATTAAAGGTGATTGGTAGCTCGCATAGGAGTTATAGCAAGTTGATCAGCTATGACCTATCCTTTGATATCTTTTTGAGTTATAATACAAAGATAAAATTCCATAAGAACTATCCATTTGCCAATTCTATCTCTAGAAAGAAAATATTTGGATAAGAAGTGACGAAGGGGGTCAAAATGAATGATGATATAAGTAGTTTGGTAAAGCATGTAGTGGTAAAAGTTTTTCAGCTATAAAATAGATGGAAAGGCAATCATGTTCAAATTTTGTATAATATATCTCATAATCAATGAGGCCTTAGCTAATGTAATAAATAGCATACTCTCTTCTAGTTTCATCTTATTGGGCAAGTATTGTTCCAACTGATATAGGTGTGGAAAAAGTTTATAAGATCAAGGGTCAATCATTGAAAGGAGGATAAAGTATAGGTGGGTGAATCAATGACTCTTTCATATTATCAAATGCTTTTTAACATTGGTCCATCTATTCTAGATTAGTACCTTTCTTGAGAAGAGAAGTGATGGAGTGGATGTGATAGGCCATTTCAAGGATAAATCATCTAATTGCCCCAAGTTTTCCTAGGTAATTATGAATGTCAGGGATGGAATGAGTAATGGGAATGTTGATGATAACACTAATCTCAGTGGGGTAAACATCGATACCATAAAGAGAGACTAGGAATTCTAAAAAATTTAGATGTGACACTAAAGACACATTTTTAAGGATTTAGTCTAACCTAATAGATGGTCAAGGATGATAGCAAGATATGATAGATGAGTTTTATGACTTTTAGATTTAGAATTGAGATCATCCACATATGTTTCAATAATTTTATAAATAATATAATTGAAGATATGTGTCATTCTTCATTGGTAAGTGGCTCTTGCATTTTTTAGGCTGAAGGGATTTTTGACATAGCAATAGGTGCCCCATTCCATGGTGAAAGTGGTCTTATATTGGTCCTCAAGGGAAATATGAATCTTATTATATCCTAATAAGTCATCCATAAGAGATAACATTTAGTAACTAGTAATGGAATCTATCGAAGGTAAAGGGAAGTTATCCTTGGGACAAGCAAGGTTAAGATTACAAAATTTAATAAAAATGTGAATGACCATAGTGACCATTTTTTGAATGGGAACAATGTTATAAACCCATTCATAATATTCCATTGGTTTGATAAATTTAGCATCGATTAATTTGATTATTTCTTTGTGACATAAAGTGAAAACCTTATGTGTAAATTTCCTTTATTTTTTATACATAGGCTTAGCATTAGGATAAATAATAATGTTATGCACCACATGGTAGGGTCAATACTAAGTATGTCCTCATAGGACCAAGAAAATATCTCATGATATTTATCAAATAATGAGCTAAAATTATCATGTTTGGTAGGTGAGAGTTCGTGAGATACTATAACTGGTCGAGGGAAAGTTGGAGTACCATAATCAATGCAAGTGGTTTCTTCACTAAGCATGGAATTATTGTCTTGAAAATGGTATGGTGCATTGGGTAAAGAAGAAAATGGATTAGCTTTGGGATCAATGCTAGTTATGAAGATGTTGAAACAAAGAGATTTGGTTTTAAAATTCCCAAGTTTGTGATGTTACCAAGGAATTTGAGGTTCTTTGGCATGAAGTATTTCAAGAATGGCTTCATCACTAGGCAAGGTGGGAAGAGGACCATAATAATCACATATTCTTTGAGATCTAGAATTTTATTACCATGAAAATCATATTTAGAATGTATCTGATGAACATTGGTGGTCATAGAATCTAGTGTAATCTTAAAACTAAGAGAATTAGATGGATTGGAAGGGATTGGAGTGTTGTTAGGTTGAGTGATGGGAGAATGATTAGAGGTAATGATTGGATCCAAAGGTATTAAAAGAGATGCAAGAATTTCTAGAGATTAGGAAGGTATAATTTTCTCTACCACCTAAGGAGTATCAATAAGTAGAGAATTGGTAGGAGGCACATAACCTTCGAGAGCTAAGTCATGATCCATGGAAATGGTATGAAAATATTAGTTAAAATCATGAATTTGAGTTAAGGTTTTATGATAATGTTGGACATCCAAGTCTCAAGATTAAGTTTGGGCCATTAAGTAATTTTCATCATATGTTGGATAAATTATACATGCATGAGAGTTAAGGGGAGATTCAGAAGGTGAAATCCCAATATTACTAAATGTATGTGGAGACATGATGAGAGGATCATGAAATAATTTAGCCACTCCAAAATCATTGAAATTGAAGGCATCTTCAATTAAAGAAGGCTCTTAAGCATTGAATAGAGGGGGGAAGTTAGTGATGTCATCAATAATAGGAATAGTATGATCCTAAAGTAATAAAGAAAGAGGAAGCCACTGTGAAATATATGGAGGTAACTTGGAAGTATTACAAGTATGTTGAAAATCATTAGGTTCATCATCATTAAAATTGGCAAGAATGACTTGTAAATAAAGATTGATGTTGATAAATTTAGGTAAAGGATAACTATTGATATTAGGAATGGTAGGAATATGATACTAATATTTGGGATTAGGAAGTTGAATACTCTATAGATTAAGATTAGCCTCATGCTTATACATTTTTTATTATGTAAGAATTTAATGCATTGGCTATCAGAAGAAGTAATGACCATCATTATATGAGTCCATGGTCAACCAAGGAGTATATTATAATATAATGGTAAATCAAGGACCATAAGCTTAGTTTGAATGGTCTTAGGTCCAATGGTTAATGGAATCCAAATGTAACCTAGTGGTTTTTTATTAGTCTTATCAAAACCATGATAGGTAAGATATGTTTGCTTAAGATGATACTTATTATAAACAAGTTATTAGATTAGCCACAAAGATGTCACATTAATACCAGAGCCTTAATCAACTAAAACTTTATAAATAATGATAGTATTAATGGCTATTTTAGTAAAAAGTGGTGGATCATCACCATGGAAAATAATTTCATCATTAATCATGTCCTCTTCAAGAAATTCAATAGAAGGATTGGAAGAATGATAAATTATTTCAATGGTAATTATGTTAGTATGTTGAGTTTTGATAGAAGGTGGTTATTCATTGATATAGGATGGTCTTTAATTTCTTGGAGTTATTTTATAAGGAACTTGTGATGATAGGGGAAGTACAATCCAAACCCATAAGTGGAATATTTTAAGGCATAGAGTTAAGTTCTTCATGAAAGTTCTAATGAGATTTACAAGAACCAACATGAGGTTTAGGAGGTAAAGTAGGTTTTAAAGGTATAAATTTGGTTAGAGGTTTGGAAGGAGGAAGTGGTTCCTCATGGGCTTCCGAAGCTAGATTAGTAGTGGTAATATCCTTGAGAAGTTGTTCTTATAAAGATGGATTTTTAGGTTTGGTAATAGGATCTTTATGAGCCAGCTTGTGATGATAATTGACCTTAGTAGTGTTAACATATTAAAAACTATTATAGTATTGGTCATAATTAACATCAATGGCACAAACATCATTTGTATTTGGTTGACTATTGGAAAACATTTTTTGGTTATTTGAGGTAAAATATTTAGAAACCTATCATTTTTGAGAAGTGGTGGTGTACTCTTGATGACAAAGGTTGATCATGGCTTCATGATTAAATGAGTCACCAAGCTTATAAGAGATAACAAATTTAGTGATCCCTCTACAAGATTCATGAGAATGACCAATGTCATCATGTAACTAATGAAATTGATTAGGGTCAAACCACTTAGGAGTATTTTTAGGATAAGTGAAAAGTCTCGAGGGTGGTAAGAGTTATTTCATTTGTTGTATAGAAATTGGTGTGTGGGAAGATGAAGAGATGTCATTTTTTAGAACTCTAGGTTTGGTTTACGGAGTGTTACAAGTGATATCATTGGTAGATGTTTCAAAATATCCTTTTAAGAGTTTAGGATTAGGTTCAAAGTTGTTCATAAAAAAGTCTTGACATTTATCTTGGTCAATATCTTCATTAAGTGTTTGAGGAAAAAAGGTTCCAACCTTATATTGAAGAAGAGTCAAATAGGTTATAAAAATTTTGAACAAGTTATCATCATTCATGTTATAGTAAGATTTATGGGCCAATGATTTCCATCATTTGATAAAGTCATGAGTTGATTCGGTGGGAGATTTCTTATAATTGATGAAGTGGCTAAGATAAATTTTGGGAAGATCATTGTGTTGAAACTCTTTAACTAAAATATTGACTAAATCTTTAAGTTTCCAAATATAATGATGGGGTAATTGGTTGTACCATTCTAATACATCTCCAATAAAGGTTTTGAATAAGAGTTTAGTTGTGGAAAAGGTATTAGTTAGGATCCACTCTTTGTAAAGGTTGCCAAAGGATTTAAGAAATGAGGTTGGGTCTTTAGTCCAACATATTTTATAGTTGGAGATATGTTACTAGTATTAATGGACACAATAAAGGGAAATAAAGACTCAATTTGGATAGTTTGAAGTATCATATTATTCATTATGGGATGATTAATAACATTGTATAATGCATCTCTAAGATAGTTAGAGGTCGATTAGCCATATTAATCAAATGGTGTTGGAGTTTCATCATTTGATTAGTGTTAGAGTTTTGAATTATGTTCATTTCTTAGATGACTTAGGCAAGAATTTGAGTTATATAAGGAGGTGGGTTGGTGTTGATAAGAGCACTCCCCAAATTGGTATTAAAAGGAAGGTTGTTAAAAGATGGATTATTAGTGGGATTATTATTTAAACTTATGTGAATTACTCCCACATTAGTTTTAAGGTTTTTAATATGAGAAGTATCTTGGTAGGTAGATAAAGGATCAGACCCATCAACTTCATCTTGAGGCATGATTTGCACCATGTTACAAGTCATGGATGAAGGAGAGGAAGAGGTGCCCCAAGGGTGATGGTGTTTTTGGGAGGAAAATAGAGGGAGAAATGAACATCCCATATAATATCTGAATGGATTCAAATTGTCCAAGAATATTTTTATAAGAGACTTCATATTGATTTAAAAGAAATGAAAAAAATGCTAAGAATGATAAATAGAGAACTAGATCGACAAATAAGGAAGGTATAAAATAGTACATAGTCAACTGAGTCAACCTAGTATAGAGAACAAGGTCTGAAAGTTGATTAAATAGGTATACAGGGTCGATTGAGTTGACCTAGTTCTATATTCTAGATAAAAAGTAAGAAGGAAAAAATAGAGAGTCAATTAGGTTGACCTAATTTTGTATTTGAGGGGTAGAAAATAATACTGCATCGACAAGGTCGACTATGTATTAAAATAAGAATAAATTTTGTAAGTACTTATGAGAGAAAGAAATGAAATGAAACACATAATCAATTGGATCAATGAGTTTGATCCAGTTGAGTCACACAGCATAAAACCTTGCACCAATGTTGATTAATGCAAGTTTTTGAAATATAACAAACAATTGAGCAAAGAGTAAACAATTAACTTGGAAAGTAAAAGCTAACTAAGTGGTCAACCTAAATTTTGTTAGATTATTAGAGTATGATTTTAGATGTGATAGGAAGTTGATTGTAAGTAATGAAATATAAATCAATCTAAGGATGGTTTTACGATGTTTGGGATAAAAGGGATCTATATTAGTAATGTTACCAACTTAGTATTGGGGCCTACCCCTTTACTTCACACACCACAGTGATAAGGGTGTTAGGTGCTTAGCCAAAATATACCATTAACCACATGTTTATAATTAGCCAAAAAACCAAGTAGGTAGACCTTGGGTAGACAATTATTAAAATGCATTTTAAAAAATTTATCATTTAGTAGTGTGTGCATAAAAGAGAAAGTGTAACTAAATGGTATATTGAAAACCATCTAATTAGACTATATGATTTATTATAATAATGCAAGTAATACAAAATCAAATTTTGATCTAATTACTAGCATATAAGGGTCAGGGGCTTAGTTCAGTTGGTTATGTATTTTCATCGTGCTCTGCAGGTCAATTGTTTGAATCCCACCCACCCCCGTGGAACTAGATGGCGTGTCTTGCCAGCACCACCGGTCACGTTAAAAAGTTTACCAGTGAAACTCAGGGGTTTTTCAGCAACGGATTCCCCCCGGTCTAAGTAAAAAAAAATTACTAGCATATAAGGGTTAATTCCAATTTTGAAACATAGTACAGTGCCAAGTTAATTTATAGTGTATGCAGAGAATACAAAATAGGGTCGATAGTGTTACCTTTATACTAAAAAAGTAAAGGTATTAAAATGAACTACATAGATAAAATTGACCTAGGTTTTCAAATAGAATACACAATACAATACTACATTTATAGGGTCGACCTAGTTAACTGTACAAAGGTAGTTTTCATTACTACAAATTGTGAAAAATAAAATTGTAACAAAAAAGAGAGAAGGATAAAAAGGAAGTTTGGTGGGTTAGAGGATGTAAAGAAGTGATATTTCTATTAAATAACCTTGATTAATACTTGAAAAATATATTAAGTGTCAACTGGGTTGACCTAGCTTTGTATAAACCTATTGTTAACATCCTAAAAATGTATAGGGTCGATTGGGTCAACCTAGTATGCTAAATTATATGCTTAAAAGTGTATAGGGTTGATTGGATCGACCTAGTATGCTTATCTAGATGCCTAAAAATATAAAAACTTGTAAAACCTAGTATCCTGTACCTAAAGAAGAACTTACACAGATAAAACAAATTTGTATTGATGTGATTGTATGTTAAACTTGCACACAAAAGTTAGTATTATGTCAATACAGTCAACCTATAATCACAAATATATAAAAAATAAATTGATAAAATAATGAAATAAGTGAAACAAACCTACAAGGTTTAGATTCACATCAAGTTCACCAAAATGTATGCAATTAGAAATGTATCATGTCTATAAATCAATCCTAACTTGAACAAGATAGATCATACTATATACTTATAATTGAAGACACATTTTTTAAGTGGGAACATGAACAATATGGGGATCCACTAGACCTAATTAGGGGATCTCTTACCATAATACACTTTGCTAGGGAGGGTTCAAAATCATCCAGTCAAGCACAACCATAAAATAACCCTAAGGGAGTCCTATGTTTTTATATCTCACTAAACTAATAACAAGTAAAGTAAAAGTCTAATCTAGTGCTCACCAAAGCTTGTGGCATAAAGTGGGGGTTAGAAAATAATCAAAACATGTATAAGAAAAATGCAATTAAGCTATGTATGAGTAAGACCCTAATACATGAAATATGAAGGGTAGTATTATTCTAAGTCAATATTTATGCTACTTATATCTACTAAAGATAGGAATAATGTTAGAGAATGCATACATGAATGATGAACCTATTGAGACTCAATATCCCCCTTGGCCAAAGGGGCTTTGCAAGAGTTTGTTGTGGTTTATAAGGATCACTAAGAAAGGCCAAAGCATCCAAGACTTATCCACAAGACTATATTCTCCAAGTAGAAACCATAAGCTAAGACTCCTCAAGTAGAATGGTGGAAGAGTAGATTGTAAATAAGCACATGTGAATAATAATTTTTTATTGCATATTGAAATAATGATGAAATGATCTTGTATATATAGGTAGTTTTGGCCATAAACCCTTCTAAAAATCTTGGCCGATAGGGTCAACCTAGTTGACCTAACATAATTTTGGATAATTATTCACTAGGTCATGAGCTAAGGCGACCAAAGGCCAAACTATTTTCTAATTGAAAATCACCCAAAATTGTACAAGGTTAACCCAATCGACCTAGTATAGTCAACCAACAAAAGGGGATTAAGGTGAGGAAAATAAGGATGGGAAGTGGAAAATATTGGAGGAGTGTGAAAAGGAGTAATAGCCTAGGAAATGGTTTTAGGAGCTGGTTAGATTAGTAATAATATGGAAATAAGGGACAATAATCTGAAAAATCATCAATGGTCTACCCACCCCTTTCCTAGTGTACCCCTTAGGGCATGCACTTAGAGAGATTGAGTCTCGATGAGTTCTTACAAGATGTAAAACATTAGTATTTGATAAAAGTTAAAATATTGTGTATACAGAACCTATAACCACTAAAAAGGACATCAATCATACTATATCAAAAATTGATAAATAATTACATATTCATAATAATTTCAACTATAGTAATTAGTTCATAAAATCATTAATTGCAAAATTAAACATGCAATCCAATACCATTACAACAAGTATCAACATATAGTCTAACTAAAGTAATAACCACTAGTCAGTCCAACTAAAGTGAAGCAAAGGGGGATGAAAGAGGATTCCCAAAATGTAGAGGAGCAAGCGAACAACAAGCAATAAATAGAGAATAATGTGGAAATTCCTAACAATACAGGAAAAGGAGAGGAGGGGAAGGAAAAGGAGGCTACCCCTAGCAGTGAAGGTGAAGTTGTCCCAAAGGAAAATATAGGATTAGGTGATAGTCAGAAGGCTACAGAAGAAGGAGAGGAGGAGAAGAGAAAGGATGATATCATCATTAGTGAGGGAAAAGAGGTCCCAAAGGAGAATATAGTATCTGACGATAGTCACAAGGCCACATTTAACATAGTCTACACTTTAGAAAAATGGACTAATATGTTTAAGGAAGGGGTAGGAGGGGACCTTTTGCTAAAGGAAGTCAATGAAGATGACACAATTTCAAGGATTGGATAGGAAGAAGTAACACCTAAAAGTCACACTCAATGAATACCAGATCCATAGTCAAAAACAGACTTTTTCCATGATCTAGAAGATGGAGGCCAGGTAGGAAACTACTTGGCAGCAGGGGTAGTAGGACAAGATGGCAGTAATGAATAGGAAGAATGGGTTACCCCAAAGAAAAATATTTGGAAAGGTAAAAAATATGCAGATATTGTTATTGAGCCCAAATAAGGGAGGCCAACCCTAAGGGAAACAAGACAAAGAGAGATTGCTAGGGAGATTGCCAGATGTTGGTATTGAGCCCAAATAAGGGAGGCCAACCCTAAGGGAAACAAGACAAAGAGAGATTGCTAGGGAGATTGCCAGTGGAAAATAGAAAACACTGGAGTCCCAACCCTCCAAACTCTCTAAATGAGAATATTATCATGGAATTTGAGGGGCTTTAATAGTCCCTCAAAGCAGTTTGAGGTTAAAAATTGCATTTTAGATAATAAACTAGATATTCTATTACTCCAAGAAGTCAAGATGAAAGAGGAGAATTTTGCAAAAATTGTTGACTATATATGGCCTAAGGCAGCTTTTTGTATTAGTCATGCTAAAGGGGCTTCAAGAGGGATTGTCACTATGTCGAATAGTGATAAAATCCAAGGATCTCTTATGGACCATAATAAGCACTTTTTGATTACCAATTTTTCCATGAATTCCTTGAACTAGATGCTAGTAAATGTTTATGCACTAAATAACAGAGCTTTGAGACAAAAATTATGGATAGATCTAAGTAGCTACAAGAATAATCCTCAAAATTCTAAATAGATGTTAGCTAGAGATTTTAACACACCTTTATACCCTTCTAAAAAATAGGGTGGAATTATTGATTACTCAGATAGCATGTTTGACTTTGTTGAATTCATCAATGATTGGGGATTATTGGACATAGAGCTGCAGAACCAAAATTTTACTTAGACCAATAGAAGAAGAGGAGATAAAATGATTTAGGTTAAATTAGATAGATTTTTGATATCAAGCAACTGGAATGATTATCAGAATATGCAGGTGCAAGCTCTACCTAGAACCATGTCTGACCACTGCCCGATTATCCTCAATTAAAGAGATCAGGGACATCACAGACCTCCTCCATTCCATTTTGAAGCTATGTGGATTAAACACAAAGGTTTTAGACAAATGGTGGCTTAATGGTGGAATATTCCCATTCAAGGTACTCCCATGTTTAGAATAGTCAAGATACTCCAGCACATTAAACAAGAAGTTTATGGCTGGAATAGATACAGTTTTGGGCAGGTTTTCCAGTAGAAGAAAATTATAATGGGAAAACTCAAGGCTATTAAGCAATTGATTGATCAAGGGGGTGAATCTAAGGGCACCTTAGAAGAAGAGAATAGTCTGTCTTTAGAATGGAATAATCTGATGGAAAGGGAAGAGGTTTTTTGGAAACAAAAATCCCATGTTTAATGGCTTAAAGAGGGTGATAGGAACACTAATTTTTTTCATCTCTCAGCTATGAAACATATAAAATCCAACTCAATAACTAAGCTTGTCCTAGATAATGGAGACATTATTACTAAAGATAACAAAATAGGGGAGCAAGCCAAGGTGTTCTTTCAGAATCTGCTTACAGAAGAAAACAATAATGATAGAATTCATAGATCTATGAGTCAATTCATTGATAAAATCCCCTGTTTGATAATAGAAGATGACAATTTGGAAATGTTAAATCTTGTATCCAATGAATAAGTACATGTTATTTTATTCTCCATGGGTGCTTTTAAAGCCCCAAGTCCTGATGGCTTTCCTCCTATATTCTTTCAGGAATATTGGGAGATTGTTGGAGCGGACCTCACAACTACAGTTTGTGATTTTTTTAGATCTGGAAAACTTTTGAAACAAGTCAATAATACCTTCATTGTACTTGTTCCTAAAAAATCTCAACCTTTACACCTTTCTGATTTTAGACCCATTAGCTTATGCAACATTGTGTATAAGATATGTACTAAACTGTTGGTTTTGAGAATTCAACCCTTGCTTGACAAAATTATTTCTCCTGCTCAAAAAGGTTTCATCTCGGGCAGATAGATTCTTGATGCTGTGATCACCACACATGAGACTATCCACTCTATGGATAAGAGCAGAATCCCTGGGATGGCCCTCAAGCTTGATATATCCAAAGCTTATGATAGAGTCTCATTGACTTTTCTATTCTAAGTGATTAGAAAATTTGGGTTTAATGATAAATTGTCTTGCTTATTATGGAATGTGGTCTCTTCTAATAAATTATTAGTGCTAGTTAATGGTGTTCCTAGAGGGTTTTTCTCCTTCTCAAGAGGAATTCGTTAGAGAGACCCTATCTCCCCGTACCTATTCATTTTATGGCTAAGGCACTGGGAAGATACATACAAGCTGATATAGTTTCAAAAAAGCTAGTAGGCATCAAACCTGCCTCTTCCCTTCATCCTATGGTTATACAATAGTTTGTGGATGATACCATCTTATGTTTCATCTCATTGATGATCAAAGCTAAAAGATGGAAGAATATACTTAATGATTATGCCAGAGACTTGGGACAAAGAATAAATTTCTAGAAAAGCAATGTGTACTTCAACACTCCTAATGAACTTAGACATATAATCGTTGATATCTTAGATTTTACTAGAGCTGGCCTACTAGATACCTACCTAGGTCTCCCACTCTCAGTCAAAGGGGTATCTTCAAGTTTTTGGAATGGTATTTTTCAACGTACACAGAGGAAACTTCTTGGGTGGAAGGGGAAACTACTCAGTAGTGCGAGTAAGTTGCAACTTCTTCAAGCATCCTTGCAAGGTATTCCTACATACTTCATGTCTCTTTTTAAAATTCCTACATATTTTTCTGAAAAGATGGAACAGATCCAAAGGAAATTTTTATGGATGGGAGTGGAAGACAAACAGAGAATGTCTTTAGTCAGATGGGAAAAAGTGTGTCTCCCAAAATCTCATGGTGGACTTAATATAAGATCCATCAGGAAAATGAATAAATCCCTCCTCTCAAAAGTTAGTTGGAATCTGATTCACAATAATAGTGAGTGGGGGGAAATAATGTATGCCAAAAAAATGCATAGCATTGATGATTCCAAGTTTCTTCAACAGGCGGGATTACCCCAAGGGTCAGTGATATGGAATAAAATGCTAAAAATTATAAGTCTTCTCAAATAAGGAATTAGGTGGAAGCTTGGAAATGGCTGAAAGATTAAATTCTAGGAGGATAATTGGTTAAGGGACAAGCCTCTCATCTCCCAAGGAAACTATGGAGAAATTATAGACCTGACTACTCAGTTCTTTGGTGATAGGGTTAGTGATTATATGGAAAATAACAATGGGATAAGGAGCTAGAAAAACCTTTTGGATTGTTGTGTGCACAGGCCTGAGCTTATCCCAAGAAATTAGGAGATCCAACAATTTGTTTAGGAGATTAGAATCCCACTCTTCCCTCAGGAGGATGAATAATACTGGTGGTTGAATAACAATGGATCATTCTCTGTCAATCTACCTATCATCTACTTACACCTGAAGCTCAGAATAAGGAGGTATGGAAAAAGGTTTGGAATCATAAAATCATTTCAAAGATTAACTTGTTTTGGTGGGTTATTGCCCATAACAAAATCCTTACTCAGAACAACCTTCAAAAGAGGGGGTTTACTTTGGTCAAAGATGTTTTCTATGTGGTTCTAGAGAGGAATCAATTTCACACCTATTCATACACTATGAGTTTACCTGGGATTTATGGGGCACAATACTTAACAACTTTGGCATTGAATGGGTTTGCAATTCTAACCTTAAAGAAGTAATTCTTATCTAGAACTCAACTTTCACATATCCTTGAATTAAGGAATTATGGAAGCAAGCTTTGCCATGCTTGAGCTAGACTTTATGGAAAGAGAAAAATCACAAAATTTTTAGGGACACTACTAGAAATGCTACTCAAGTGTTTAAATCCTTTGCTAGGACCATCTTGGAAAGTGTTACAACAACTCATATTAGCATTGCGGAGAAACCCCTATCTAAATTTGAAAGTCAAATTGCTGCCAAATGGAAGGTTTTAAACCTTATCCTTGGGCATGATAATTCCAAAATTCTTCAAAGAATTCATACTAAATGGATACCACCTAAACCCAATTGGATGAAACTTAATTTTTATGGGGCATCCAAGTTGAGTGGTAAAGCAAGTGGAGGAGGAATAATAAGAAATGAAAAAGGAGGGATGTCTACTATCTATGCTGGTGGCATGGGTTGCCAGAGCAATAACTATGCTAAAGCTATGGCCTTACTTTGGGGATTAAAGTTTGCTATATCCCTAGGAATTAAAATTTGAATATTCAGGGAGATTCTAAGTTGGTCATAGATGCCATTAATAAAGCATCTAATGTTGGTATCCATCTAAAAGACATCATTATGGACATCCAATTTCTTTTACAAAAGTTTTTTGAAGTTGACATTACCAACACCTATAGAGAAGGTAACAGGGTCACTGATGCTTGTGCCAACCTTGGTCAACAATTCTCAAGATGGAGGGTATGGTGACAAGGGGCTCATATACCCCCAAACATTAGAGAGATCATTCAGAAGGAGATGATGGAGCATGAATGATGCACATTGATGACGAAGATAGCTTTCGAAGGTGGTCCACGTGGAGAAGGCCATTGTGGTTCATGGAAAATGATAACCTTAGTAATTCCTTGATTTTCATGATTAATTCCTTGTATCATGAGGTGGAGATGCGATAATTGCATCATGAAAACCAAGGGGGAATCATTTTCAAGCATGAAAGTAGATGTCATTATGGTGGGCCATTTTGTAAAATGAGCCTTCACATCTGCATTCAGTGTAAATGGAACTGAGGGCTTGTTACTTGTTCCAAGCTCAAGGTGGTAATTGGCGTATGAAGAGCCATAAATTTAAGAAATTTCAAAGGACACTGGTGGGAAATAGGCTTCTCGAGTTTTTGAGGTCACTAAAGAGTAGGGTGTTGATTCTAGGGGAACTACTGATAATAAGGAGAAGATGCATTTAGAAGAAGCTGCTGAGGGTTTAAAAAATGAGAATGATTGGAAAATAGATATTGGGGCCTTGAAGGTCTGCATTCAAAAGCTGGAAAAGGTCTTTGCCAAAGGCCTTCGAAATAACATTCTACTAAATATGACTATGTTGGAAGCGGTGGGTAATCCAGGAAATGCTGACAATGCAGACAATGAGAATCTTAAGGATCTTGTTAATTCTATATTTATTTAGTTTCATCCTTTCTGACTCTAGTCTTTCCAATGTTTTGTTTTGCTTCTGACTTTGTTTCTCGACTGTGCAGGTGGTTCGATGCTGGCATCTTTTGTTTGCCAGCCTTCTTGTCTTTTTTGACTATATAGGGTTTAGCTCCTAGTTTGTCACCTTATTTAAATAACAAAAACAACAATAACAACAACAACAATAACAACAATAATAATAATAATAATGTTTTAACAATAAAATAGATTATAAAAAGGCAAGATCGTAACATCCTCCCCACTTGAAAGGGAGTCATCCCAATGATTTTATCAAAAATATATGCATAATGCTACCTAAAAATATGAACATCTTCCCAAATAGCACTCTTTTTGCTTAGTGGGTCCCATTACACCAAAAGCTATTGTATTTATATGTTTATATTTCATAGCTTAGTGTTATGATGGTCCAAGATTATCACTAGTTCTAACTGGATATTTTCCTCTTCTGTGACCTATAAATGAGTCCAATCCAAAACATGAGATGAATTAGGTATATACTTTCTTAGTAAAACAACATGAAATACATCATGAATCCTTGATAGAGAAGGAGGAAGAAATAGCTGATAAGCAACATGACTAATCTTTTCTATAATGTCAAAAAGCCTAATAAATCATGGAGATAACTTGGAAGCCTTGCCAAACTTTATAAAAATTTTATGTGGTCTAACATGCAAAAAAAATTGTCTCCCACATTGAATTCATGTGGGGTTCTCTTTTGATCAGCATAGTTCTTTTGCCAATCTAAATTTATTTTTAGGTTTTGCCTTATTAATTCCATCTTCCTATCATATTATAATAGCAATTAGGTATAGTAATAGCTCTATTTTCCAAGCTATCCCAACCAAGTAGAGTTCTACATTTATTCCCATATAGAGCTTCAAAAAGAGCCATCTTTATTATAGAATGGTATGAATTATTATATACAAATTCAACTAGATAGAGGTAATATTCCCATTTAGTTTATTGATCCATGATGTACATGCACAACATATATTTAACCACTTGGTTGATCCTTTCTATTTGTCCATCCATTTTCAAATGATATGAAAAAAAAAAAATTAGCCTTGATCTAAAGGCTACAATCAATGTACACCAAAACCTTGAAGTAATAACTTGTCATGGTCTAAAATGATCACTTTAGTTATGCCATGAATTCTAACCACTTCATTAAACATTACACAAACATGAAAGCAATGAAGTGGCCAACTTTAGTGGCCTTATCAATCACCACAAAGATTGTATCATGCTTGTTATGTGATTTTGGTAGCCCCACAATAAAATCAAGTGAGACTATAGACCACTTATTTCTTGGAATATCATGAGAGTATAGCATCCCTCCTAGATGACAATGCTCAATTTTAACCCACTAACATTCTAAGGATTTTGCTACAAATTCAATGACATCATGATTCATTCCAGGCTAAATATAGAGCCTTTTCAACTCATGCATTATATTTGTAACCCTTAGATGAGCATAATAAGGTGTTGTATGCACCTTCTTAAGCATAGAATTTCTCAAGTCACCAAAACCAAGTATATATATTTTGACTTTATGTCTTATAAGGCCATCTATTGTAATATAAAATTCAGCAAATCTCTTTGTTATTGGTTTGTTAACCAAACTTTCTCTTACATCATGGCAGAATGCATCAATAAGTTGTTTCAACACAACACTTCTAAAATTTCCTTATAACATCGATAAGGTAGCAAGGTATGTACATCTACAAAGTGCATTATCCACATGATTCTCCTTGCCTTTGACATATGATATGTCCATGTAAAAATTGCTCAAAAATTTTAGCCACCTATACTAGCATTTATTTAAATCATCTTGAAAAAAAAATACTCAAGACTATGGTGATCAGATTTTACCTTAAAAGCTTTCCAAGTAGGAAATGTTTCCATTATTTGAGTGCATGAATAATGGCAACAAGATCCATGTCATGTGTAGGATAATTATTTTCATTGTCCTTTAATTTTTTTAACTCATAAGCCACAACCTTTCCATTTTGGCTCAATATGCCTCCATAACATTTCTTAGAAGCATCAGCCCAAACTTCAAAGTTACCATCTAGATCTGGGATGATAAGAATAGGTGTTTTTATAAGCATCACTTTCATCTTATTAAATTCCTCCTCACACTAAGGATTCCACATAAATTTATTACCTTTGTGCTATAAAGAGGTAATGGGATAGGCCACACTAGAAAATATTTCAACAAAACATTGATAATAACTAGCTAAACCCATGAAGTTGTGCACTTCATGCACATTGGTAGGAGTAGGCCAATCTTAAATAGATTTAATTTTTATGAAATCAATAATGATGCCCTCTTTATAAATAATGAATTTTAGATTCATAAAATGCACATTTGGAGAGTCTCCCATACAACTTATGTTGTCATAGTCTTTGTAAGACCAAATGAAGGTGTTGATCATGCTTAGTCTCATTTTTAGAATAAATGAGAATGTCATCAAAAAAAACCAACACAAAATTATCTAAGAAGTCTCAAAATATATTTTTCATAAGATTCATGAAAGATGTAGGTGCATTAGTTAGGCCAAAAGGCAGAACCATAAACTTTTAATGTCTGTATCAAGTTCTAGAAGTTATTTTATGAATGTCCTCTTCCTTGATTCTGAACTGATGGTAGCTTGATCTCAAATCAATTATAGAGAAGACTGTATCACCCTTCATTTGGTCAAACAAGTTCTCAATCCTAGGCAAATTATAATGGTTTTTTATTGTTACCTTATTTAGTGTGTGGTAATCAATGAAAATCTTCAATGTACCATCCTTCACAAAGACTACATGTGCACCCCAAGGGGACACACTTAGTTGGATGCTTCCATTATCCAAAAGTTCTTGTAGTTGAACTTTTAATTCTTGATGGTTGCTCACATTCATGTAGTATGGGTATTTATAAGTAGGGGTATAATTAGGCATGATATCAATGGATAATCAAATTCCCACTTAGGCAGTAAATCAGGTAGTTTCTTAGGAAAGACATCCATAAAATCCATTAAAATAGGAAAATATGCATGTGCTAATTCTTTTTCCTTGGGTAATTTTTGTATTTAGAATATATAAAGCTTATAACCTTTCTTAACAACCCTTTTTAGTTATAGGGTTGATAGTGTTTTTCATCTTATGAACCCTTTCATGCCTTGCAATTTCATAATTTGGCCAAGGTCATTGGTGCACTACACTCTTTTACTTACACAATCAAGCATGGATTGATGTTCATGAATCTAATTCATCCCCAAGATGAGATCATAAGACCCTAAATGTGTGATAAAAATATTCACTTTGGTCTTTAAAACACTAAGATCTAGCTCTACTTTTTCTAGGCACTCAAGAATAGGTACTTTCTTACTAGTACCAAACTCAACCTCAACCTTCTCTTATCAACATGGGATTTAAAATTGCATTACCTTGTATTAAAAGGAGATATAACGTAATATATTACACCTGAATCAATTAATATAGTCAATGGAAAATCATTAATTGTACCTCTAGTTTTAATTAGAGTAGATTATAAATCTATATTACAATTATCAATAACAACATATACTATGTGATTCATTACTTGGCCTAATTTTAGTTTAAGATAGTCATTTTTATAGTGGTTATCACCACATTCCTAACAAATAATAGGTCTAGAATATGCCATTGAAACAATATTAGCACTTGTGGCATGTCCATGTTGGTTGCTTTGATGCTACTCTTTCTTATAAGAACTAGATTTGGAGGATCCATGTGACTTGAAATTTCTATTTTGATTATAAATCTTTATAAAATTATATTTTTACCTAAAAAACTATGGTTTTGATCTAATTTATAAAAGTTCTTGTTCATGGGAGAAAATCGTTTCACTTTAGACTATTGCTTGCTTATCTTAAATTTTTGTTTTGCCTTTTGGTGAGACTTTTCTTTTTCTTCAGCCCTGTAGTCTGATTCAATTGATACAACCAAAGTCTTTAGGTTTTTTATATTGATGTCATGCATCATTATTTCCTTGAGCCCAAGTTTAAACTTACTAATCTTATTCTTTTCATTATGCATATAGTTTACATGATATAAAATTTAGAAACTTGTTTTCATACTCAGGAATAGACATGTTTTCTTGCTTCAAAATCTTAAAATTGGTGATTTTTTATTCCTTATAGTTTGTGTTTAGGTATCTTTTATAAAATTGAGTCTCAAAAATAGATCAGGACAATTACAAGGGCTGATATCCTTCAACACCGTAAAGGTGATTCCACCATAAAGCTACAGGACCAACTAGTTGATAAGATACCACCTTGGCTTTCACATGTGATGGCATGTTATGCAAGTTGAAATAATTATAAAAGTGTATTATCCATACATCAAACACATCACCTGATTATTCACCCAAAAATTTAGGTGGTAGAAGCTTCTTCAATGCTTTGATGATTAGGTCAACTATGGTCAAAAGCAATTCTTGAATCATAGGTCTTTCTAATTAACCTATTTCTAATCTAGGTACTTCCTCTTGGGATATCACTTTAAGATTGTTAAATATTTTCTCTTGGTTATCAATATTTCCTTGCAAGGTATTAAGGTTTATCCACATTACACTAAGGATCTCCTCATGCTTTTCAGTTGGATTCCCACTGACTACTTCATCATTAGGTACCTCGGTGTTATTTTTAGCATTATTCATGGGTAACTCTTATTGGTTATGAATGAGGATGTGACCATAACAACCCCTTAATTTTCATCTACCTTTGACCCTAATTGGGTTGACATTAAAAGGGTTCCTACAGATTTTGCCTTCACTTGATCACATTCTAACCATCTTAAGAATTAAAAGTGATAACTCAATATATTAAAAAATTATAAGAAAAAAACTTATTCACAAAGTTCCCTAGAGTAGAAAACTACTCTGATACTAGATGAAACAACCCAAAAAATGGAATTGTATATCAAAGTACATTTTAGATGCATGTTGGACCCAATTACCTTGCTTGCTAATGCAAGTGATAAACATTTATGTACTCACATACTTGTAACTGGAACCAAAGGAGGTGAATTGAGGTAATTAGTTAAAGATAAGTACATGCAAAAAGTGTTATGGGGAAGAACGTTACTTTGATAAATGTTTTATGGGGTTTAAGAAATATCATTGTACACATACATGGATAGGATCTGAGCACCATATGTGGCACTTGTACTTCCACATAAGACAATTTCTAGGTCCTTAACCATAGGTAAATACCTCACTCTCCTCAGTGGATTTTAGTTCCACTCAAAGATGGTTAAGTTTAAGGATTAGTTTAACTAGGAAGGATAACTCTAACATCCTAAATTATTGTTTAGGTTAACACAAGTTTACATTAAAAGTATAGGTTACTAACCTTATATTTAAACATAATTTAGACAAGTAACCATAATTAGTAACCAAAAATAAATTCAACACATGCAGATTTCTAATCATTTATGCAACAAAAAATGTCATTTCATAAAGAGGAAAAAAAATTAAAACTCAAGATTTCATAGTGCTACCAGCTGAGGTCATAAATGTCTCATGATATTTACAGTCATCATACCACTATTTAAATAATTTATACATCATTTATTTACTAACACAGATGCCATTATTTAGAATAATGATTTTTGATATAGTTATGATCAACATCATTATCCTATAATTAGTCAATAAATAAATTCATATAACCATTATATTGTCATTGCCATTATGATATTAAGAAACAAAAGAGAGACTAAGACATTATTCATCTAAGGTATCTAATTAATTAAAACTTAATTATCTGATTATTTTAAGGGGAAAAAACTTATGGATTCATTCAATAGCTAAGTCAATTTTAGATCACTATATAATAAATGAATTAATAATGTCCCATTATTATCTAAATAAATGTATACTTAATAAACCATCGCATTCTAGAATTAAATTCATAATTTAAATAGACTAGAAGATGGAACCAAGTGATTCACAATAGTAGAACACAATGCAATCATAGGAAATAGAATTCAACTGAGTTTCAAGTTGACTATAACCCAAATAAAAGGTTCCACTTAAGTAACTCTTATAATTCTTTTGTTGGGCAAGCCAAGGGTACTAGGCAAGTAAGTTTAGCTATTAGAAGGGAAAGTGAACGCTCATACAACCTAACTAAAATAAATTAGCAATCATGCATGTTTTAGTTATATAATTATGCAACATCAAATGGAGTATAAATATTATATAAATTTTTTATTTCCTTATATGGATTCATAATGATGATATTACCTTAATTTCATTTAATATCTTTCACTTAATCACATAATTATTCTATGAAAAAATATTATACATATTTATGAAACATCTTGATTCAACAAAGGAGATTATTTAACTTTTAATCTTGTTCATATTAAATGCAAGAATAAGGTAATAAATTTTAGACTTGATATATGTAGTATAAATATCTTACATGTCTAAAATTCATGTTAGAAGGAAGTTTTCTGGTTCATTTTCTACATGAACAAGCAACCAGTAATTTAAATAGTTTATGTGTTGCCAAAAATGACTAATAGATCCATATATATGTATCTATGTAATTGGATTTACCATATAAAATTTGAAAAACAAGAAGTGACTCTTAAGCTAGTTTCCATTCTTAAATTAAGAATATATATTACTAAATAAAAACAACATAATCTATAATTAATTGACTACATAATCTAATCAAAAGGTTTATTCTTGTAGTGGAATAGAAATCTCAATGTTTAAATCAAATATACATAATATGTGGTTAATAAACCTACATAATTACTTAAGTAAATACTATTTAGGATAACTTTAATAGATCAAATTATATATCTCGATTATCTAAGTAACTCAAGGAATCAATATCACAATGATTTATTTAGGTTAACAATGTACAAGAGTTCATAACAATCTAACTCAATATAAATTAACATTGGAAGAGTAATTCCTCATTTGATAATAAAATGCTTAACCAATATGAGATTTAAAACCAATAGCTAATAATTTAATGTTGGGGATCAACCAACAAGTGGTATCAGAGCTCAGGTTCACTAACAGGTGGTTCAGATCTGTGTAGTGTGTATTGATTACAGGTTGCTCACAGGGGTTTCTGCAGGGATTTCTGTTTGAGTGGGAGAAGCAATGGCAGAAGAAAGTAAATTGAGAATGGAGAAGTTTAATGGCAAGAACTATCAACATTGGAGAATCAACCAACATTTAATGTACTTGAAGTGTATCACTTTTAGCAATGTATTTATACCAAATTAACCATCTTATCTTTAGGCAACATTAAACTTCCATTTTAGTTTCAAAACCCATTAATAACACAAGTTAGTATTTAACATGATTAACCTATATAATAAATATTACATATTATCTTACTCAATATCAATGCTAACAAAATGTACTAAGTAATTAAACATAATTAACAAATTAGATTATTACCATCTTACTTTAAACATGTGTGAAATCACCAAAAAATGGAGCCAAAAGTGAATAAACTAAATAGTCCCTATGAGTCCAACCATCAGTAGCCCTCACCACCCCAACCATCAATAAAATGATGGTTGTGGTAACCAGGAACATGAAGGGAATTATGAGCAACTGAATTTCCAAATAAAGGACATCATGATAATAAAAGAATATAAGAAGACAATTATACCATTTTGAGGTGAGACAAGAATAATTAATCTATCTATAATATAGATCATAAGTAGGGAAGGTTAATCATGAATATCGAATGATATAGAATGGATTAAAATTAATCCATTATATAGTCTTTGAATTAACCACCTTGGATCCTCATCCAAATTATGGTCACCCTTAACTATCCTGAATACCAATATATAATTTGGTATATAATATATCCATTTATTTTAATCATTTAGGTCTATTATAGGAATGGTAACCAGATAATAACATAACCAAACAAAGAACCACATAACCATCTAATAAATAACTTAATCTATTCAAACCAGAATAATAACTAAAACTAGAATATATCATTCCAAATAGTTCATAAAGGTGAAAGGAAACTCCTTCAAACTTTTTCAACACCCTTTTACATCCAGTAGAATAAAACCAATCATATTATTGCCATCCTAATAGAGTCAGGTCACTAAGTCTTGCACAAGTACCAACACATAGATTAATAATGTAATCACAATAGAACTAAACATTAACCCCAATCAAAGTTTTAATAACCAAAAATTATAATCATAACATAGTGGTTCAGGTTACAAGCAAGATACCAAATAAACCCAATTAAAATTTTAGACCATGGGAGAATCACATCATCAAAAACTTCAATACAAGATAATCACAAAACCAAGCCATTTAAAAATCATGACATAATGTTTGAAATGCAGTCACCAATAGCAAACCCAAAATAAAATATAACTTCAAGCCATAATATATATACACACACATAGTTAATAACACACACACACACACACACACACACACACATATGCAATAGCTTCAGTACAATTGAATAATGTAGTCATCATAAGAAATAATCAAAAAAACCATAAACCTAATTAGTGATCAAAATATGGCCCAAATAATTTAAAAATCCCTGACATATACATAGCTAATTTAACTCAAAAAACATAATATAAAATATAAACACAATCACAAGTAATACTACATATCGATGCAGTCAATAACAACAATCCCAATTCAATGTTTTTGAAAATATTCAAGCCATGATTATATTCCATGCAGTCAAAGAAGTGACAAGAAAATACAAATCAAGATAATGTAATGCAAGAATATAACCCAAGTGAAAACATCAATATTTAATATGACCATAAAGCCTGAAACATATTAAATATCTTAGCAAATCAGTGAAATAAATATTTTAGAAAGGAGGTTATATGAAACCCTACTTAATAATAATACATCCATGTTTCGAATATAACAAGCATTTTTAAATTAAAGCAAAGTGATAAGATCAAAATGTACAGTCAAATATAACCCGGTTGAGACCCAACCAACTATCATGGGGTTCAAAACACAATCACACACCTGAATCATAATGTATAAGTAAAACACAATCACCGTGAAAAACCCAAGTTAACCTTCATATAAACAATAAGGTAACATAACACACCATTATAAAACCCAAACACTCCAACAGTAATCATTTTCCATAATTTTACATACATACATACATACATACATACATACATACATACATATATATATATATATATATATATATATATATATATATATATATATATATATATATATATATATATATATATATTAGTGGTCTCAACTAGCTAGGTTGACACAATAACATATATCCATATAAAATGAAGCAAACAATAAAATGATATAAGTTCCTATCAAGCCAAAGAAACCATCGACCATTGTTTAACATAGAATACCCTATGATGTATCAATTTATTAACCAATGAAAACTTCCATGCACACAGATTCAAAAACACTCATGTTTTAAATGAAATCAATGCATTCAAATAATAAAACAACCATATAGTCATATATATCCATTTATTATTTACATGCAAATGATATATTTATATGTCAAATCCTTGAGGATCTATGTATACATCCAAAAGTCCTAAGACTTTTGGATTCATAAGCAACCTTTTATTCTTTTTTTCAAATTTACATAGTAAAGAAATTAACTAGGTAAAATACAACTTAATCGATATTATAGAGAGAGAAAAAATCAAAATCCAACAAGATAGAAGCCTAAAACCTCAAATCTTTCCAAGTAAGATCTGCCTACCCAAAAATCCATCATGGCCATCATAAAAACTAGTCAAACTCCCACTATTCTTTCTCTTTTTCTTCCATATTCCTAAGTCCATCAACTTTCTTCATCCATCATCCAACTTCCCATTCCTTTGATCCATTTTACCCCATACCTATTCAATATCTATATTGAATGGGAGGAAATAAAATCCTCCTCCATTCCCAAAGAAAATCCCTTATGAAATTTTCAAGAACACACCTAAAAAACTCAATCCATCAACCCATTTGTTGATTAATAGAAATGCATGTTAATTACTAACCCATATACTTAATGTAAATAATAATGAATTAACAACATAGCCCCCATGCCCTATGCCACAAACCATATTAAATGGCATTAAAACAAATATCATAACAAACCATTGACTTAATTCAATTTAAAATAAAATATTTAAAACTAAATAAACCATGTTTAATACTAAGTTCGATGCCAAAAATATAACTAACTTTAATAAACATGTTACCACCTTAGGACATGAGGTGTTCATAAAGTCAAAGGGTTAGTCCAAGGGGGTGTCAAGGGTAGGTCTAGTTAGGTCTTAGGTAATACTTAAATTAGGATCAATGTAGGTTTGTAGTAGTGAATGGAAGCTTCCATGGAAGAACAAGTTGGAATAAAACACGAAGGTGGGATGAAATACTATGGTCGTATTGATAATGGTCAATAATGACATGTAACACAAAATCAATAAAGTGAAAGTATAACAAAAAACAATAAAATACATAAGTACCAAAGCTGGATAATGAAATAATTAATGACCAATAAAGATATTTAAATGACAAAGAACATAACAAGTATACTTATTAGACTTGTCCAACTTACTCATAATTCCTTCGGTACCAGGTATATTACTACCAATGTCTACCTAGCTCAAAGTTAGAACATGTAACTACTAAAAAGGACATCAATCATACCATATTGAAAATTAATAAATAATTATAGATTCATAACAATTCAACAATAGTAATCATTCCATGAAATCATTAAGTACAAAATTAAACATGTAGTCCAATACCACTGCAAAAAGTACCAACATATAGTCCAGCTAAAGTAACAACCACTAGTCAGTTCAAAAATAATAATAATAACAATGTTTTAACAGTAGAACAAATAATAAAAAGGTGATACCATATCAATAATTCATTCAATAGATATAAATTATTTTATAACCATGGTATGAGGGTTGATGTATTTCACTATGACAGATGCAATATTAATTATGGGATTTCATTAGTTTCTATATTTATGGGCAAACCATCACTCAAGCATTTGTAAGTAGTAAAGATATTTTTTAGATATATAAAAAAATACTTATAATCATGGTATTCATTTCATACCAAAAATGTATTTATATCTCATTGGATATAAATAATCAGATTAGGGAGGATCTCTTGATGTGTTATGCCCTTGACCTCTTATATTATCTTATCGTAGCTCTTTATGTTCTTATTAAAGTTGGATTATGGAATAACCATGGATAAGTTGATTATATATGTTAGGTATTGGTTAGTATTTTATCATAATATTACGAATTCTTATCTTATTGAATTTTTATGAAGGTTGCCCCCTCAAAGTGGCTCAACTATATTTAACAAGCATTCTACTCTTCTATCAATCCTTTTTGTGGATCTACATATTATAATCTCATCGTTGTGATATAATATTCTATTATGTAAACATATAAGTAATTTCAATATAATTAGTATTATATCTTTTATTTAGGTAAGTTTTTATGGTGTTTTTTTTCAAATCTATTATTGTGGGTCTCTTGGGAGTAGAAGGATCAAAAAAATATAACTTGAGATCAGGGAAGAATTTAATTTTTCCACCACCATAATATTTTTGAAGTGTTTTATTAAAAAAATAGTAAAAAAAGTTTGAAAAAAATTTCATCCTTGTTCAAATTACCATTCATTAGATGATCATAATAGTATATTCTACTCATACACTTTTCATACCAAAAAAATTCACCCTTATACACATTAGTAGTCATTAGATTCCTCTTGATGAGATGATTAGATTGGTATAATATACAAATACACTTTTTTAGGTCTAAAGCCCTCCATAATAAGGTTTTTAAATCGTTGGTCCTAACGCTCATAGACATAAGAAAGGGAAATAAACTCCAAAAACTTCTCACAAGGATGACATGGATTCCATCACTTTTGATCCATTTATCTCTAAGGTAGTTCACCAAATTTAGTCAACTTTCCAAAGCATGGTATAGAAATATGATCTTGATGCAGTCAAAAGAGACATCACTAGGGTAAGATGAGATCTAAATGCTTTAAAGGATCATTGAAACTTATAACTGAGTAATTTTCTATTATTACAACTTAGCCTTCATAAAATAATCATCCACCACTCCATTCCAGTTCTTCTCATTCAAATATTCACACCTCCATTCTTAGTTTTAATAATTTTTTACAAAAGTGCAATTTTTTGGTTAAATAATTTGTTGCATGATTTTTTTCCATATAAGTATGACCAATCATGGAGTCTACCCATCGTTATTTATAAGTGGTGATGGATGAAAATTTTATTATTTTTTGTGCCATGCCAAAAGGTCTTCCACAAAATAGAGTTCATGATCATGTCATTATTCTTATTTTAGGTAGTACACCACCCAACATCAGACTCTATAAGTATCCCTATGCCCAAAAGGGTGAAATTAAAAATATGGTACTTGAGATGTTGGAGGCATGAATTATCAAACATAGCCAAAGTGAACATTCATCTCTAGTGGTCATCGTGCATAAGAAGGATAACACTTGGAGGATGTGCCCATACTACATAGAAGTCAACAAGTACATAATCAAAGATGAGTTTCTTATTCCATTAATTGATGATATTCTAGATGAATTACATGGTATTGTTTGTTTTACCAAATTATATATTCACTAGAGGTATCATTTGGTTAAAATTTGTAAAGATAACATACCTAAAGTATATTTCCAAACTCGTGAATGCCATTATGAGTTTATGGTCATGCATTTCGGTCTCATAAATGCACCATCTACATTTTAGAGTTTGATGAATACTTTTAGACCATTTTTTATAAATTTTGTGCTGGTAGATGACATTATCATTTACAAAAAAATGGGAAAACCATTTTAAAATATGAAATAGGTACTTTTAGTTTTAGAACAACATCATCTTTATGTCAAACCTTTCAAATGTGATTTTGGTGTTAGAGATTTGGATTACTTGGGTCATATTGTTTCACATGAAGGTGTGAATCTTGATCCTAAAACTATCTAAGTTATAATGAAGTGGAAAATTCCAAGACATTCAAGAACCTTTGAGGATTTCTTGGGCTAACAAGTTACTATCATAGGTTTTTCAAAATTTATTGTAACATCATAGCCCCATTCACATATTTTTTGAAAAAATAATATTTCCAATGGGCTAAATAAATAAAAAAGCATTCAAAAAATTGAAAATGGCTATGTGAACCACTCTAGTTTTAGGTACCTCTGATTTTTCTAAAACTTTTGTTATTGAATGTGATGCATCAGGATATGGCATGGGGGTTGTAATCATGTAATAAGTTAAACCACTTGAATTTTAGATTTGGAAAATAAAGGGAAAAAACATGTTCAATCCAATCTATGATAAATATTCTAACTATTATGTATGTAATCAAGCAATAGAGACCTTATCTAATGGGTCGACACTTTTAGGTAAAGATTGATCATGATAGACTCAAATTTTTTTTAGAACAATGATTATCATTAGATGAAAATAGAAATGGGTGACTAAAATTTGAGGATATGATTTTAGAATAGTATATAATAAATGAAAATATAATGTTGTGGTAGATGCATTATCTAGGTATAATGAATCAATTGAGGCATTGTTATGTACAATGACCATTTAATAGGTAGATTGGTTAGAAGAAGCAATATAAAAATAGGAGGATGACAAGGATACCTAGGATTTAACTTAAAATCTTCATCTTGTTTTTAAGGGGTATAAAATATTTGTATGGAAGGATAAAAAATTATGGTATAAATATCAATTATACCTCTATAAGTACTCTTCCCACAAACAAAAAATCCTTCAAGAACTTCATGAATCTCTAATAGGTGGTCATTAATGATTTTTAAAAATGTATCATAGAATTAATCAATATTTCTTTTTGGAAGGACTCAAATGGGATATACAAAAATATGTGGTTGAATACATGGTATGTCAACAAAAAAGTGTGAAACCATTAAGACCTTAGGTCTTTTACAACTTTTATCCATCCTTAGCTAGAGGTGGGAGGAGGTTTCCATGGATTTAATTACTTTGTTACTATGATATAAGGGTATTTTTGTCATAAAATTGTGCACTTAAATAAACTCTATGAAACTCTTACAATTTGATGCAACATGAAATCATCTCTTAAGTTGTGGGTGAACTTATAAGAGAGATGAATCTCTAGATTATGAGGGCTAGCTCCCTAGATATGACTTGATGTGATTATGTTACTTAAATTGCCTATTAAGGGTTAAAAAGGATATAAAGATACATAAATAAAACCTAAACTAGGAGTTGATACACCAAGATTTATTTCTATTCATACACTTGAGATTTGCATAATGAACTAAGATAACCAAACTAGCCTCAATACCATTAATGGAGCTCCCTAGCATTAGTGTTTCTCATGAAGGAAAATAACAACTCAAAAAATGAAGGAAAGTGAAGGGAAGGTCAGATATGACACTACCAAACTCATAAACACTTAAAGAGTCTATTGCAGCAGCATACACTTCATGAAACCTGTTAAGAGAGAAGTCATTTGCAACAACACATTCAAAGATTGCATGAAATAAGATGAAATCAATCTATACTTGACATTCAAGATGGATTAATTCAACACATAGTAAAAATGGACTTAGAGTATAACCAGCTTACTTTTCATTAGCTTAATTACAAATCAAGGTACAATTTTGGTAAGGATTAACCATACCAAGAGTTGAAATCCCTTTGTAAAGCCAAAATGGATTTCTTTTATAGAATTTAGAAGAAGAGAGAGAGAAGAGAAGTTGAAGAGGCACAAAGAAAAATGTCAAAAGGTAGAAATAAACTAAAATTCATTTGAGTGAGGTGGAAAATGAGTTATTAAACTTATGTGAATATGTTTTCATCCCAAACTGAGCTCCTTCTTCACATGTGGCATAACAATCCTCTTATCATTCTTTCTTGTGCAATTGCCATCATGATGGACTTACTTCTAAGAAATTTAGGACAAGTGTCTTGTGTATGTTAGATAAAGAGTTAAAAATATGATTCCACATAAATTTGGAGTTTTCTTCATCATGAAATTCTCTTACACAAACTCTATCATCACCTATCATCAAGATCACTCTCTAATAGGCATTATTGGCACTTGGAACAAGAATATTTACATCCTTCCCAACTGATCCATACGAGGGGTCTTTTGACACATTTTGGAACACCTCAAATGCTTGTCTTCATCAAAAACATCACAAAAAACCACTAAACTTGAGTTTTTATCTTATCCACTATGTCATTCTAGATGCCAATTTAGACAAGATGAATAGAGAAAGATAGTAGATGAATTTTTGAGTATTTACAAGGTCTAAAAATGTCATGGATGGTTTCCTCAAGTCTCAATATTCTATCAAAGTTATTTACATTACTTAAATCCTTCAATAACCTATAAGAAACACAAATTATATGCTAAAAATTACCTCTATACCCTATCCATATGGAATCCATGCAATAAATCACATTTTTAGAAACCTAATAATGTCTTCTACAACTTTCCTTTTATACCCCTAACCTCATTCTTTCATCTTGGTGCCTTACCAGCTCAATTTCTCCAAACAAGTCATTATAGGCTTCTTAGGAGGGTTTGAAGGTTTATATCCCTCTTAAGGATGGCTCATGAAGTTATGATGTTGAACCTACAAAATAATCTCAAAAATTTATTTTATTATACCCTCCTCAACTTATAAAAACACCTCCAACACCCATGCAAATCTTGGTGTAAGTTCAAAACACTTGAAGTTGACATTTGAGCTCATTTTTGCTTCCTTAAAAGGGTTGAATGCTTCCTTAAGCCAAAAATGGCATCTTAAATATTTTATTTGAAAACCAAGGGTTTAAACACCTCTTCATATACCCTAAAAACTTCTTCCAATAATTATAATTGATTTTTAAAATCTTGAAATGGAAATTGACCCCTGTTTAGTTTTGCGCTTAGACCTTGCCAATAGGATTGCCTACCTCTTTGAGCTCTTCTTGACCATAAAGTAGTTATATTTTAAATTTTATGGCTTTAAAACACCAAAAATACCTCTATAAACATTTAATTATCACTTTAAAATCATATATTAGGTTGAAAATGCATATGACCTCCAAATTGGCTTCTAACCCTAAGGTTTTCATTCACACTTGACTGTAAGCCTTATTGTGTAGGGTGTCCTATTTGTATTAAATACTTATATAAATTTTTATTATATTCATAAATATTTCCCCTAGATATTCAAACCTTATTTACTAATCCAATTGATCTCTAGTTCACCATCCTTCACTTTTCCCCAAAATAGTCATTCATGTGCATGAAGGGATTGCCCCTGTTCTAAGACAAAATAGAAAGTATTAGGCATGATTTTTTGGGAAAATTGAGAATTTTATAAGATAAAAAATTTCATAATGACAAATTTTACCAAATTTTTTTGTTTTATTCCATGGTTATGGGGTATAACCATTCTAATTTCTTCAAAAAAGGGGTAAAAACCCTTGTTTTTGCATGTTCTTATCCAAACCTCCTCATGGATACTCATTATTAAATTATGTTATGAATAATTTTTTTATATGTATGTTAATTACCATCATTTAATTATTTTTTAACCTATTTATACACTCAAAACCTCTCTCCTAGGTGGAATCCCCAAACTCACCTCTTAAACCAAGGGTTTCCTTACCCTGTCTGTATGGACTGAACCTATTTTGCTTATGAGTAAAGTCTCTTAGATGGATTTATGATGCTATATAAATATAATTTCCTTAATTTTATCATGATTAATCCAACTTATACTACTTTAAACTCTCTCTTTCCTGCCAAGGCACCAAACTCTCACATGTTCCTTTCTTATTTATAACCCTATCTAACTATGCTAGTGAACAGGGTAATCTTTCTTTGTTACCTTTATTGTATATTTTTAAAAAGGTTTATAAACATTATATATTACCTTTTTTACTCATTATAATATTAAAATTTTATCCATTATTCTAAATCTAGCATCTTGTCCTGTTAGGCCTTCCAATTTCTCATTATCTTCTTGGACTGAGATAGTCTTAGGACTCTACCTGTGGCTAAGTTTAAGGTGAGAGTAGCATGAAATGGATATTTATTTATGCTTTTAAAACCTAATATAGATTCCTTGATTCATTATATTTGACATTTTAACCTTCTCAACCCTAAGAATGCCTTAAGACTCCTCCAAAGTCCATCATTCTCACTTCATTATTGCTCAACTATAGATGGTTATTTTTTCATTCATTTTGGGCCTATAGGTGTCTTATATGGAAATATGGACTTGATAACGATGATTGATGATGATTTTGAGGTAGTTATTTATTCATAAACTATCAACTTTCTTCACCTTTACTTCATGATATACCTATATTACCAACTTTGACCTTTTTGCCTATAGGTGACTATCACAATCCTATATACAAATAGAGAAGTATGCATTAGGGTTTCAAGACATTGGATTTATCCTTTTATCATGGAATTTGGAACTTAAAATAATCATTTGAAATATTTTTATCATTATAATTTGATATCATATCTTAAGACACCAAAATAGGATGCAAGATTAACTTTTTGATCAATGCCCTGTAGATAATACTACTCTATTTTAGTGGTTTTTAGCCATCTTTATGCTTTGCAACATACAATCTCCATTCACTCTCTGCTTCTCAAAATTGGTAAAATTGTTGTAGGTAAATAGGGATACCAAGTTATCCAATTTGAAATCTTGGATCACCTATAGATTGAATTTAATGAGGTCCTAAAAAGCCTTTAAGGCCTTTGTTTAACATTTTTAGGGCAAAAGGGCCTAAGTACAATCCAAGATTCCAATTGATGCTTTCACACTTCCCTTGCCAAACTAGGATGATCAATAGGCTTTTTTAGGCCTTCCTATAGGAAAGACTCCAAAATTATATTGACCAATCTATGAGAAAACCTCCATAAGGTTTGTTTATGCCCTCAGCTATAGATGGTCATCTCCTTCCATATAGGTAGAATGAGCTCATTCTCCAAATATGCAAACTTATAGCACCTACATGCCTCCATTAACTCTTCAATGTTCATTATTGGTCCCAAGAGGTTAAGTACCATGTCAAATCCTCCAAATTTCTCTTTTGATGTTAGCATGCTTTTGTAGGTGGAGTTGTTGACTGTGATATGCAAAGAAGTTATGAGATAACAAGAATCATACAAGGAATGCTCTTAAAACTATTAAAGATAAATTTTAAACACTTTAATGCATATAATACACTATGATAATTTCTAAAAAAACATCAAAACATTAGATCCAATGTGAGGGAAATATTTTCAAAGTAATTGGGATGACTATGAATGCAAACTAGACATTTTGCAAGCCTAGAATAGGCTTCCTCAAACAATTGAACTATCCAAAACAAAAAAAAAGCATGAAAACATATTTAAAAACATTTTTATTCACCTATAACACACAAATCCATCAATCCAAAATAAGAAACTCTGAGACAAGTTCAAACAGTGACCCCCTCATGATTGAATATGCATAAAAAGCTACTTGGGATAAAATTGATTATTCATAAAGGAGGATGTACAAAATCTCAAGTTATTGTTATGAAAATTAATTTCACTTAAATTAATATCCACTCCTAAAATAACTCCTCCTAATTCCACATGTACGGCCCATGCTGAGTGTATGAAGTTGTTCCTTCTTTAGTTGCAAAGTGAAAATGGAGGATAATAAGTTGTATATGAAACCTTTTGAATTATTATTGATAAATAGGAATTTAAATTTATTATTGGAGGTAAGAATTTACTCTTCCCACGTTTTTGGCTGATGATGGACTTGGGAAGTCTGTATAATGGCCCATGGAGAAACTCTATCTCCTAAATAAATCTCAAAAGGTGTCCAAAGTTAATACAAGAGAGATCAAGTTCAAATCTTAATACAAAATATGGGTCACTATGGTATATGAATTTGACATAGAGGGGAGGATATTTTTGTGTTAATCTTATAAAACAATTGAAATGAACACATTAAATTCCTAACACCTCTATCCTAGACACTAGAGAGAGCTTAATAACAAAAACTAAATGAAAACACAACAAAAAAATAAAAGACACAAGTTTTTTACCTTCCTTGTAACTCTAAATTTCATGTTAGTGTTTAAAAGGAAAAAATATCCACTCTTTGGTCTACCATTTCTTTATCATAACTAATTTATAACTGAAAAATAACTATTCTTGACATTATTATAACATTATCTAGGTTGAAACTCACCTTGGTTTCATTTTTTATTGCATGAAAATCTGCACAAGTCATTAAATGGGTTAAAATATGACCAAAAGGACCCTTTTTCCACATGAGACATAACTTATGACCAATTTATGACTTTTAAACATATTAAAACATGTAAAATACCACCTTAGGATATTTTAAACACAATTTAACCCTTTTACTACATTTTAATAGGGTTGACCAACCTTTGACTTTAATTGACTAGCGTAGAACAAAGAGTGTGGACTTCAACAAGGACTAGGGAGAGGATGAGTAAGATAATAGACCAAAATAACACCATATAAGACACATGGGAATATTATTAAAAGCTAAAAATAGTAGGTTTTGTCCTAAATTTGAATTGGGGTCAAATTTGGTCAACATTCTTGGTGATTCCCAGGGGTGGCATGTTTGTTATGCATAAGACTAGTTGCCTAACACCCCCATTGGGCACGAAGTCATGCATATGGACACTCTAACTGATTTTATAGGGTAATTTGACTCAAGAGAAAATAATTTGGTTGACCCACACACACAAAAGTAAAGACACACACCAATAAAGGGAAGGAAACACACAACTTGTGCTTCAAGAGCACTTAGAGAACATAACAACAAACTGAAACATACTAGACACACACTATCTTGAAAGAATTTATCCTTCTTAGATCAAAGGGAAAATATAAAACTCTTCTTGCTCATAGAATGAAGGGATACATGTGACATGTTTCCATTTGAACATTGGCATGGGTTTCAATGCAGTTGAGACAACTTCAAACAAAACACCTACAAGGATGAATTATTCTTGCACTTTAACTACCTCAGCTTCTTCATAAGATTTTTTGGTTGCTACATGATCCAATGATGCCTCATCAAATCATGTTTCTTGGTTCCCCATGATGTCTCAATAATGGGAAAGTGGTTTATTAGTTGTAAGTTCTTCAAGCTCATCAAAGAGTTTAGTGTTATCTTCCCGATCTTGATCATTATTTCTAATGGAGACTTTATGCTCTATCTTCTCATATAATTTTCCTTAAACCTTGTAAGGTTCTTCAAGATCTTTTAGAAACTCAATCTACTATAGCCATTCTTCTTTGTAATCTTTCACATCAAGGATCACCTCTTCCTCATGAACTTCTTCTTCAAATGCCTCATCTTGATCCTTGGTCATATGGTCCACTCCAAATCTATCCCCATCCTTTTTATGAGTATTTGTAACTTCATTTGAGTCTTCCTTCTCTTGGTTCAAGAAGGGTGAGTTATTATTGATATCCCCAAGTGAAATTCCAATGATAAATTATTATTCATCATAACTTATGTCATCCTATTTCTCTCTTATAAACTAAATTTGTTCTTCCTTTGATGCTTCCCTTAAAAGAGGTTCTTCTTTAAGAAGAGATGGGGTGGGAGGGTGGAAAATGGATGAATGAGCTAAAGAAATAATGCAAGGTGTAGTGAGAGGCTCATGAATGGATATGGGAGAAATAAAAAGATCTTGAAATGACTATTTGATAACAATAAGGCCTTGTTGGGTTGAGGGCACATCACTTTCTTCTATAGCCACCTCATTATTTTCATCATCTTCTTAGACTTATCCTTTGACCTCTTTCTTTCCCCAAGACTTCATAGTTTGGTCCCAAGTTGGAAGGTCAGAACTAGTAGTCTCTTTTGAGGATTGAATATGTTATTTTTTAAGGAGTGGAATGTTGGAAGAAATATATATATAGGTTTATGGGTTGGGGATGGAGTGTCATGTTCATGGATGGGCATAGAGGTGGGTAAAACTTATTGAATGGGCTCTTGAGGGAGAGGTAAGATAGGATGAGCAACAAGAAGGAGATATTATTCATACAATCTTTCATCATCCTCCTCATCTTCTTGAGGCTCTTCATAGCTTTTTAGAGATTTTTTTATAGTTGTAACTTGTTCCATAGCCTCTTGAGTTTACCATCTCTTCAACATACCCCCACATGTCCATCAACAACCCATTTTAAACCCTTAAAAAATCCATAATACCACTAAGAGTTTCATCACAACACTTATCTATCACACTCATATGTTTCCAATTCTAAAAACTTAAGCATTACTACCCACACATTTTGAGGATGACAGGTGTAGAAAGCTTAGACAAAGTGACTAGGTTGTTTAACTTCTTCAATAAAGGTTTTCAAAGCTTCATATTTTGCCTTCCAACTAATGGTGCTATTTGAATCCTCATTACAAGGCTGAGGTGAATATGGGTCATATGGTTCATCAATAATAGGATACTCATTTGGAAAGGGATTAGGTTGACCATATGACTACCATGACTCATAATAAGGATGGTATTCTTGATAGGACTGTTGAGAAGGGTAGAAAGGATCATGAAAAGTTTGATAGGGAGGTGTATGGTAAGGATTCTCCTCATATCTATCCATATCAACTTTATAAGTCACATGAAAAGACAAGAATTGATCAAAATCATCAACAATAGATACCTGGGCTACTTACAA
The DNA here is from genome assembly GCA_037957365.1 of Torreya grandis. Lineage (NCBI taxonomy): Eukaryota > Viridiplantae > Streptophyta > Pinopsida > Cupressales > Taxaceae > Torreya > Torreya grandis. The sequence continues at coordinate 3,163,289 of JARHVA010000312.1, read as the reverse complement.
CTAGAAATTCATTTGGATTCACCATTGGTGTTTGCTTGGATGATTCCAAAAGTTGATAAGAGAGAAGACACACCAACAATCTTCCCACCATTCGAACCTTATCCCACTGGGTGTGCCATAAATATTGTCATGAAATTATGCACCCTAGGACACTCTATAAAACTCTTACAATTTCATGAAACATGGAATCATATCTCAAGTTGTGGGTAAACTTATGAGAGAGATGAATCTCTAGATTATGAGGGTTAGTTCCCTAGAAATGACTTGATGTGATTATGCTACTAAAACTATCTATTAAGGGTGAAAATGGAGAGAAATATACATAAATAAAACCTAAACTAGGAGGTGATACACCAAGAGTTGTTTCCATTCATACACTTGGGATTTGCATAATGAACTAAGATAACCAAACTATCCTCAACGCCATTAATGAAACTCCCTAACATTAGTGTTTCTCATGAAGGAAAATAACAACTCAACAAATGAAGGCAAGTGAAGGGAAGGTTAGATATGACACTACCAAACTCATACACACTTCAAGAATATATTGAAATAACATACACTTCATGAAACATGTTAGGAGAGAAGTCATTTGCAATAACACATTCAAGGATTGCATGAAATAAGATGAACACAATATATACTTGAATTTCAAGATGGATCACTTCAACATAGTGAAAATGGACTTAAAGTATAACCAGCTTACTTCTCATCAACTTAAGTACAAATCAAAGTATAATTTTGGTAGGGCTTGACCATACCAAGAGTTGGAATCCCCTTGTAAATCTAAAATGGCTTGCATTTATAGAATTTGGAAGAAGAGAGAGAGAATATAAGTTGAAGAGGCATAAAGATAAATGACCAAAGGTCGAAATTAGCTACAATGCATGTAAATGAGGTGAAAAAGGAGTTATGAAACTTATGTGAATATGTGTTCATCCAAAACTAAATTCCTTCCTCACATGTGGTATAGCAATCCTCTTTATCATTCTTTATTGTGTAGTTGCCTTCATGATGGAATTTCATCTTGTTGACACCTAAAACTGGCCACTGATAAACTCCAATTAGACTTTTGACCAATTTCTACCCAAAATGCACAATTTGGCCTAAAAATACTAAAACATGCTAAATGATGTGAAGCTGACATATTTAAGTGTCGATTTGGGCTAGGGTATCCTTAAATGAGGCAATTTAATTTATGGGATAGCTAACTTTGATCAGATCATTTCGAGTCAAAATGCCAATTTTACACCCACGTGATCTAGATTGATCTTTCATATCAAATCTTCTACACAAAATACATGCCTTTTTTATTTGTTGTTTATAACATCCTAAATGGGATAACAGTTCCAATGCATCTGATAGCACCTTCCAATTCCAATCCAATCAAATTTTGGACCAATAACAAGGCATTCTAATCAATATATATAATTTGTGCACAAAGTGCTTAATCATGTTTAAGAGATAATTAACCCAAATCAAGTCCTAATCAAAAATTACATGTAAACTTGTTGAATACTTATTTTTGGAAATGAATATTGAATATCTACATCATTAGGTGACCTCATTTCTTGAGAAGATATCCCTAAGCCATAAATGCCACAAATATCAGGATTAATGCCCTTCATGCCTCATTATTACTTTCCATGATTCCCTCCATGACTTTTAATTACCCTTTATTCCAATATCATGATGAGGATAATTATAAACTTAATTCCCAAAATTGAATTAATCCTCAACCACACATCTCAATCCTGAGATGGACGGCTTAGGTTGATTCTAGACATTCTCAAAAATCTATAAATAGAGAGAACAAGAACATTATTTTTAAGCTATTTTGGTGCAAAGTTATTATGCTCAAATATCTTCAAAAGACTTGATAATGCATATTTATAATGCCAAATTGATTCCAAGCCAAAATCACAAGGTGCCAATGAGAGATGGAGGTAGCCAAGCTTCCATTGCCAAGGACTTCATGAGCATAAGCTGATCAAGCCACCACTACAAAGGCATTTGGAGCATCCAAGGAAGGTGAAAGAATTATTGTGTTTTCATTCCTTGCTTTTTAGTTGTGTTTTTCATTTTCTTTTGTTAACTAAGCTCTCCTTAGTGTCTAGGCCTAGAGATGTTATGATATTAATGTGTTTATTTTATTTTGTTTTCATTTTGAAGCTAACACCATACTAACCATCCTCTCTTGAGTCAAATTCTTAGATCACATTATGGCACACCTGATGGGACCAGATACATCTCACACCTAAAGGAGATCATTTTTAAACTCTAAAATATTTATTTGAGCCTTTAAAACTCTTGCAAGTTGATTTTCTAAATTTATTTTTCTATTTTTGTTTTCCATGGTTTTACATAGTAACCAATGTTGACAAGTAATTCCAACATCGGTTACCTGCTTAACCAACATTGGTTAGCAAAACTATCATCGGTTAGCCAAAGTAATCAATGTTGGTGGTAATAACTAACATCGGTGACTATGTTTTTCTAAAAACATAGACCCAAGAGCTAATTTTTCAAAGTTCATTATTTCAAGCTAAAAAGAGCTTCAAAGATAAAGGACATGCTAACAATTTTGATACAAGACCAAGCTTCATATTTGTTTAAAACATGTTTAAATCACCTTTGCATGCTTAAAAATCAATTAGGAACCTTGTTTTGGTGTTTAAAAAATAACTTAGATGTTTTGGTGAATGTTTTTAAAGTTTACAACTAAGACCAAGGGTTCAAATGAACACCACCAAATCTTTCATTTTGGGTTTAAAATTGAAAACACTTATCAATTTTTTCTTGCAATAGTTATTTAATCAAATATTTATTTGTAAAAAAGAGGAATGTTGTGTGTATGCTCTTCCATTTGTCCCCTATAGGAAATCCTTGGAATTAAATGTGCCATTCCTATTGCAAGTAACCTATTCTAAGGATTAGAAAGAATATTAATCTAATGCACTCTCCAAAAACTCATCAAAGTTTGGGTGATCTTGAAAATGACCCTAAAGTCTTTCTATATCATGCTTGTTTTATTTGCAAACTTGGCTTGCAAGGGGGACTTTATCACCTCCCACAAGTTCTTTAGGGAATCTTTAACCTAGAGTTTCATCTCCTAGTATTGACTTCATTTGGTTCCTTTGGAGTTGCACACAAAATTTAGTGGCACTTTAGACATCACACTACATTGAGTGAATAGCAAAATGTAGTGGTTGTAAAAAGGACTAGACCTTTTTATAACAAGCCAAGTGATACAGACCCAAAATCCATGATTTTATTTTGTATTGTTTGGCATGAAAGTCATTATTCAATTGATTCCCCTAGATCATTTATAAACTTTTTAGATCTTAGACAAATCCCCACTTGACACGAATGTATTATTGGTGCAAGGTACACCTCAAGGTCCATATCATAGTACTATCATTTGAGAGAAGGGGGGGTATATAAACCCTACTATATAATGCATATTTACTTTTGGACAGTAACTTAAAATCCTCTCAAATAATGTATATTGATGGATTCAAATAATACCAAGCAACCTTGTCAGTTTAGGATCTAAGGATGATTAATTAGTTGGTCTTGTCCTAGTTTAAAGTCTTGATTAGAGTCAAAACTTGGTGTAAACAAAAAATCCAAACCAAACATATATTTAAAATTTTCCTTTGAACAAAGAGGCATTATGTTGTTTGCATGAGATCATCAATTTGTCTTGTTCAAAAGTTCATCAAAAGCTTGATGCTTATTTGTTAAAAAAACCTAGTTTTATACCATTTTTTGTGAGAAAATAGACTATTTCTAAAGTGCCTTTTGTTTTATACTTTATACTTAGTTGATCAAGTTCATGTCTAAGAATAAAATTCCTAGTGTTTATTAGAAGTATTTCAAATCTATTAGATTAAAACTTTCATCTATTTCAAAGTCTAGCTTTTGATGTTGTTTGGCCAAGAGTCCTAGCACATGCCTTGTTTGAGCCTAAATTTTTATGCCACATTTGGCCAAAAGACCCATCAACTTTTAAATTCCTAGATTAGATTTATTTGAAACACTTTGACCTTAGATTTTTTCATTTTGAATTTTAGGACCATTTACTTGCTTATCTTTGTGTGAAGAGTGAAATGTTAGATACTTCACACTAGCTTATTTCCACACAAACCTTTACATAAACCTATTATCCTTTTGACAAATCTAAACCAAGTTGGAACATCATCTATTTAATAAATTATCCTTTTTAGAGTTTGTAGAAATTTGTGACCTTTTATCACAAAGCATTGACTATGGATCCCAACATGCATTCCTATACTCATAGTGGACTCATGTACAATCCAAGGATTAGTAATGCAGTTACATAGGAAGAAATGGTGTAAGACCCCTATGTGGATAATATTGCTTATGAGATGGATTCTTATCCCTCTTAAAATACTCAATCAGGGGCACAAATCCAAGATCCACTGGCTAACTATCGGGTTAACACACTACCTTATTCAAAATAGGACCAAGAGAAAACCGCATAATACCTAACTACAATACTTGTAGTGGATGAGCTAGTTCCTCAATAGTCATAGTTTACTAATGTAGCTTCTATATATGATCCATTTTTATTTGACCAACATTTGATAGAGAACAAGGATGATATTTTGGTTAGATCCATAGAGGTAGGATCCAAGTTTTTAGTAAACTTCCCCCATGAAACTTTACCAAGTCTAGTAATAGTGCCCCACAATATCATTTATGATTAATAGGACTCTTCTAGTAATCATATGGATCTATTCCAAACAACGTACCAAGATCCTAATATATCTTATTGATGCAAAAACATCATGGAAGATCACTTTAACCAAATGTAGATAGCATATCAAACATATTTGAATCTAGCACATGATTTCAATCAAATGAACATGGTAAGTAAGCCTTTCATTGACCTAGTTCCTTCAAAAGGAGTATTGAAAGAGTTAACTAGATAAGATAATCCAAATTTTGACCCATTCATACAAACCATTTTAGTAGATAACTTGATGCATATGCCCATTATTAAAGAAGTGTCTTTGATCTCTACATTGAATAGTGAGCCAAACGTAATAGATAATGTGCAAAAAACATCTAGTCCTAATCAAAGTGGTAACAATGTACAAATAATTAGCCAATAATATGTGGTTTTAGTTAATCTTATGAATAGGTTATCATAATAGGGAATAGGATTTTATACATTCCAACCTCAATCGACTGCTTCCTCAAATGTATAACTATGGGATTAGGTAATCAAATAATGACCAATATCATGCCTCAACAATAGAATATGATGAATCCTATGGCTTAACAAGTAACAAGTATTATTCCATAATAATAAGCACAATATAGTGTATCAATGCAATAGATTAAAAATACATTACCATCTCAATCAGGGGAAACAAATGTTCCACCTTGCCAAGTAATTACAAACATACCTATTCAGTTACAGACTAATATGGCAACCAAAACCAAATAATGACTAGTAAAAAACATGAAAATATTGGTCAATGATAGATGTTAAATATAAAACCTACTCTCACTTCCTCACATGGATTCATATAATAAGGAGGTCCTCATATTTCTCAAGTACCTACTAGACAACCGTTGGTTCAAAATGTGCAACAAATCCAAAGATAGGGTCTTAGTTCACAAGTTCCCACTTAACAATGAGGTTTGATTAGTCAGTAGCATATCCCTTTTCAACCATAGTAGGCATATTATATATATATATATCCCTCCATTCCAACCACAAAATCCTCCAAATTAAACTTTTATCATCAACTCAAACTAGAATATTGCATAACAAGTGTGCAATTTCAAGTACATCCTAATCCATGTATGTGTATTCCTAGTCCACTACCCAACCAAGCCAATGTACCCCAATAGGTAGATCCATCATACTTTGGTCAAAATGTTCCACTTGTGACCTCTAAACTATCTATCCAAACCCAAATTCTCCCTCAAACCAATATTCCATCTAGTTTCCTATCCTAATAATTGTAATAGATGAAGGATGCAATTACTACCATTCAAGCTGGTAAACAAATTTCAAATTGGATGACATATGTTCCTATCCATTAAACATGGAGTATTTTTAGATACCATTTCCTCCAGAATATAAACTAGCAAAATTCGATAAATACAAAGGGAAAGGTGACCCTAAGGCTCATTTGATCACATTTTTTGTTGCATGTCAACCAGTGGAATATAGTGACATATACCTTTTGATCTTGTTTCCAAGGAGCTTGGCTAGACAAGCTTTAGAGTGGTTTTTAAAGTTACCCAAGAACTTAGTAGTGGATTTTGATGATCTTTCTAATAAGTTTTTGCAACACTTTTCCTATAATCTCAATCATGATATTTCATTAGTGGACTTAATGCAAGCAAAGAAAAAGGCAAGGGAGAGTTTTGTAAGTTATTTATAGTGATGGAGAGCCCTTCCAGGTTGTTTCACCCATATTTTACTAGACAAACAATTAGCTATTGTGTTTACCAAAAATTTACACATTGAGATAGCTTATCACTTAGAACTATAATGTGCACATACTTTCAAGGAAATCATTGACAAAGGCTTGTTGATTGAGTGAGAACTCATCAATAAAGGAGTCATAAAAATTAATTAAATTAATAAAAATCAAGTTATCAATTAGTTAAATGATCAACATCCCATTCAATTACTAGCATCACAATTGGCACAAGTCAATAACCATGAAAGATCAAACTAATTCAACCATAATAAGAATGTTGTGGGAAATGAAGTAACCAAATACTGTCATGTGTAAATGGTGCAAACATCATCTGCATCACCTTTTCAACTTAATCTTACTAAATTATTACTGAAAACACATAAACCAAGACCTACATAAAAAATATAGCAGTCATTACCATTACAAACCCCTCCTCTTAGGAGAACTATGCCTACACATCATGTCTTTAGTGACCTAGGAGAACCTATTGAGTCTATATTTCACAAGCTTGCTACCATTAATCTGATTAGTTGGCCTATACCAAAAGTGTTATCTACAAGACATTTCTTATCTTGATTAGTACCATGAAAATGAATTATGTGATTATCATCGAGTCAATGGGCATAATCTATGAAGATGTGTCTAAATCAAGCGTTTAATTAAGAATATGTTAGAGAATGGAGAGATAAAATTAGATAATGGTAATTCCACTTATATTCAAACTCTTGGGATCTATAAAAACCCTTTTCCCTAACATAACAATTAACATCAATAAAATAATCAGCAAGAACAATAATGGCCAGTGCGGTAGCAAAATCAAAGGTCAAACTAGTAGAATCAACAAAATCAGCATTAAAACCCATAATGATAGAATAATGGACAAAACCAAGGTCATAATAGTAATAACCAACAAACTTACCATAATAGGGTTGTAGGTCATATTGTAGGGGGTATCATTAATACCATCTCCATTAATCTTAGACCAAACATTAATCATTCTAGACCATTTCTAAACAACAACATTCAACTAAATTACATGGATAATATTTTTTTGACCTAAGAATGCATACAGGAAAACCAAAAAATTAGGACTTCCCCTTTTGGACCTTATATTGACAACTTGTCCTTGCCACATGACCACATGTAAGTGCATTGACAATCGAGACTTATCCTATCTGGTCTCACACCATTCGCAACATCAATTAGCAATAATGGTCTAATATTTAATCCTAATTGTGCAATCATAACTTGAAGGTCAAATATTATTATCCAAAGCCAACAACCATCTGCCACTTTGCCTATCATCTAACCAACCATTTAGTCTCAGAATAAACAATTCACTACTAACCAAAATAAGAATTTTGATATTATGGAACAATTGTAGAAGCACTAGCACAAATTTCTATCCTGGACTTGTCGTGAACATCAATAATCCACAAAAACATTTTGAATGAGTTTTTGACCCAATCCATTATTTCTAGTGACATATTCCTTGATAAATTCCAAGCTTTAGTTGGACACCTAGCTCCAGCCTAACAAGTCAAATTTAACCAAAGCAATATGTCTCTTCTTGGCCCACTCCATAATAATCCATTATACATAAAAGTTTATATAAAGAGACATAAAGTGAAATGTGTCCTTATAGACAATGGATCAGGGGTCAACATAGTGTCTCCAAAGCTCATCAAGCTTCTTAGGTACACAATAGTAGATCTCTAACTATAAATAATAACCATCAAAGCTTATGATAATTAGGAAAGAGAATCACAAGGCACCATTAGTTTGCTATTTATCATTGGGCCTTTGACCCATGACACACTTTGTCATATGCTTGATCTTGAGTTATCATACAACATGCTTCTAGGTAGGCCTTGGTTACATTAGATTCATGTAGTCCCATTAACATTGCATCATGCAATCCCATCAATGTTGCACCAATGTATCAAATTTTCCCACTCAGGGATGGAATTGAATATTCTAAGAGATTTACACCCATATGAGCACTGCAAGCATCTTGAGGCTTAATTTCAAATTTATAATTATCAGTACGGTATGAATCCAAGTTCCAATTAGGATAAAGGAAAATTTATGCTTATTGATCCTTCATCAGATAATTACATAGATCATAATACCTTGGATTCCCTTTCCCACATGTTGCCTCCTAAAGCTTCTATTTATTTCACCATTTTAGATAATAGACTGAGTATGTGACCCATGATACATTTCATATTACCAATATTCCTCAGAATTTGAAAACCTTTGGGTGACCTTAGGTCACCCCACATATGAATTGGAAACAAAAAAACAAATATAAGGGGCCTGTCACATTTGTACAAGCATATGGCCTAGGACGTAACCCTCTTGAAGGGGATGACTCATGGTTATATAATTACAACCAAGATGATTGTTATAAAAGTGCAAAGTATCCTATTCCTAATAGGATCATGGGGCATCACAATTATGAAGGAAGAGGCCTCAGACTGAATCAACAAGGAATGATCGAGCCAATTTCCATGACTAAGTATGAAAGACCTTATGAACTTGGATATAAACTACCTAGGGGTGACCCCACATATCTTATTCAAACTCCTTCACCAATGACTAGTGATGATGATGTTGACAATAAAGTAGAGTTTGATGATAGCCTCACCTTTGATGACCTAGATAAAACCAACCTATTTGATAATAATGCCATTTTTACCCTTACCTTGGCCATTCATCACAACCATTTGCCATTATATTATCCCCAATTGATAGATTAGGACCAACAAAAATCCAATCTACCAATTGATGAGTTCTAGAATGACAAGGTATTATGTGACTTTTCAAGCCTTAGAGATAATATTCCATTAGGAGATCAAAAATCAAGGTTCTCAATCACATTGGATCCTATAGCCTATTTTGGAGATTGATTAAACACCCTTAGACAAAAACAAATAAGTAAAACATTGAGGTCCCAAAGTGAAAACCTCTTTAAGGAACTTTCTAACCAAGGAAAAAGTAAAGATAAAGCCCAGTCTAGTGGTGAAAACTTGTTTCAGGTGCCATTAGATGGGGGTATTCATTCTTCTTCAAATTTAGACCAAGAAACCACCAATGATGAACTTACCTATGGATCAAATTTTAGCTTTGAGAAACAACAAGTATTTGATCAAATTATTGAGGAATTTTTGACTATTTTTGTCACATGTCTAGATCTTCCATTAGGGGACTCAGATTCATCATACCTAGGAGAAGTTGAAGAGCAAGTCCTAATGGAGGACCTTAACATAATTCAATAGTTCAAGTCACTACCTACTCTCCTAGAAGATGGTTTGATCCTTCTATTTGAAGCTACAATAGAGGTAAATATTGGGACTCCATCAAAATTGAAATGGGTAAAATTAGGTGTGTCCCTCACTAAGGAGGAACACAATGTCTTTATAGCTCTATTGAGATAATTTGTAGATATCTTTGCATGGGCCTATTGTAAAATTTTAGGTTTAGACCTTACTTTGGTTCTACACCACCTTGTGGTTAATCCTAATTCCAAATTGATAGAACAAAAGTTACGTAAGATGCATCCTCACACTGTTGTATTGGTAGAGAAAGAGCTAGAAGATCCATTGACTACTTTGAATGGATCTCTAATGTTTTACCTATTAGTAAAAAGCCTAAAGGGATTAGAATTTATACTAATTATTGATACATCAATAAATCTAATCCTAAATATGATTTTCCCTTGCCTAATATCAACTTGATCATCAACTCTATAGCCAGTTATGAAATGCTTTCACTTATGGATGGCTTTTCAAGATATAACCATATTAGAATAGCACTAGAAGACCAACATAAAATATCATTCACCACTCCATGGGGAACATTTTGTTATCAAATAATGTCATTTGGTCTTAAAAATTCTAGAGCTACATATCAAAGGGCCATGACTATCATATTTCATGATATGATGCATGATATTATTAAAGACTATATCGATGACATATTAGGAAAATCCAAAACTAGGGCTGACCATCCAACAGTGCTACATAAGATATTTGAAAGATTACAGGAATATAAAGTCATAATCAATCTAAAAAATGTGTGTTTAGTATAACTTTAGGAAAATTACTTGGCTTCATCATGTCTTGTAGAGGTATTGAAGTCAATCTAGCTAAATTCCATGGTATAACTAAGATGCCACTACCAACCAATTTGAAGCATCTCTATAGTTTGCAGGGTAAGATCTAGTCTATCTAATGCTTCATCTCTCAGTTAGCAGATAAGTGCCATCCATTTACACACCTTTTAAATAAGGGAGTTACATTTCACTGGGATGATCACTTCCAAACAGCTTTTTAACAACTAAAAGACTATCTTGGTAACCCACATGTTATATTACCTATTATACCAAGGAAGCCATTTTTATTATACCTATCAGCTACTGACCATGCTATGGGGGCACTCTTGGCTCAACATGATGACAAAATAAATTATCATGATGTATACTACCTAAGTCATACCTTGGTTATATATAAACAAAACTATGCACCTATTGAAAAAGCTTATCTAGCCATGGTCTTCATAGCTCAGAAACTATGCCATTACATGTTGAATAATAAGACCATGGTCATTTCAAAAGTAGATCAAATCAAGTATCTACTATATAAAATATATTTGAAATGAATAATGGCTAAATGTATCATACTTCTAAGTCAATTTGACATAGAGTATGTCAATCAGAAGGCAATCAAGGGGCAAGTTCTTACAGATCAACTTACTAAAGCACCTCTCATAGACACACAGCCACTCATATTTCAATTTCCTAATGAATCTATCATGATCATCATTAACACCCCTTGAGGAGAAGCCCTAGAAACATTATTTTTATGGTACATTCACTACACATGGATTGGGGGCAATCCTATTGTTTATTACACCACAGGGGGATCTAATCCTTAAATCTTCAAAATCAGCTTTCCTTGTACAAACAACATGGCTGAGTATGAAGCACTTGTTGCAAGAATTCAACAAGAAGTGCATTAGAATATATCTCATCTCCAATTTTATTGTGATTTTGAGTTAATCATCAATCAGGTTATAGATCAAATTCAGACCAAAAGTGATAAGTTGTTTCTATATAAAGCCATGGTCGACACTCTTAAGCAACAAATTGCCAATATTCAGTTTGAGCACATACCAAGGGCTAGTAACATAACTACAAATTCCATGGCTAGTATTAGCTCTCTAATTTGAAAAATAGATAAAGGTAGAGAGTATCAATTTCTCATCAAGAATTTGTTAGCACCAGCTCATAAACCTTCAACCATTATCATGATTTATGATATTGTTGGTCCTAATTATATCTCATACTTAGACCTTTACAACTACCTTCATGAATAATTTATACCACATAACCTATCTCATAAACAAAAAAAATACTTCATTCATCATTCCACTTATTATACTTTACTTAGATCCACCCTTTACCATCATAGTTTTGATGAAACTCTACTTCATTATTTAAACTTGATAGAGTCTACACTAGCATTAAGAGAAGATCATAAAAGAGTATTTGGAGCTCATTATAGAGGGGTATTCCTATCCAAAAATATTTTTTTTACTAGTGATTATTGGTCCACAATAGATGCAAATGCCATTGCCTATGTAAAAAAGTGTGACAAATGCCAATGACATACTAATCTCATTCATGCCCCAGAAAAAACTCTAAAATTAATGTTGATGCCATGGCCATTTTATACATGGGGACTTGACCTCATTGGGAAGATTAACCCCACTTCATTTGATGGCCATAAACATATCCTTACTGCCACTGATTATTTCATTAAGTGGGTTGAAGCTATACCCCTTACATGACTAAAAAGCAAATTTCCATATTCATTTTCAACCACCTCATTTGTCGCTATGGTATCCCCTCTAACATTATATATAATAATGGAAGACCATTCAATAATAAGGATGTACAAAAACTATATAATGAATACAACATCACATAATATTTTTCTACAACATATTACCCTCAAGGTAATGGCCAAGTTGAGGCATCCAACAAAACCATTGTCAACATTCTTAAAAAGATTATCAATGATGTCGATCATGATTGGAATATTTAGATATTCCCTACCCTTTGGGAATATCATACCAATCATCATACCCCCATAAGATCCACTCTATACTCACTTTTTTATGGTATTGAAGCCATCCTTCCCATTGAGATCAAATTACCTTCATTATGCATCTCTTTCAAGCATGTCCTAGATGATCATGACTATCAAGTAGCTCACCTGTAAGAGCTAGATCTACTTGATGAAAAATGTATAGCCATGCTTAATAATCTTCAAGTATATTAAAATTGACTCAAAGGTCACTATAATCAATGTGTTAAGTATAAAAAATTTAAACTTGGTGATCTTATTCTTAAAGAAAACAAAAATAATACCATGGCTGACAAGAAGCATAAATGGAAATTCAAACCAAACTAGATATGGCCTTTCATTATCACTGTATATTATGGATCAGAAGCATACAGGCTTGCCACACTAGATGGTGATGAACTTTTAAAGCTGATGAATATAATTCATCTCAAGTGGTACTATGCTTGAGTGCTAAAGTGTAATGTCTATAAGGACCATTTTAGTTATGTCATTTTATCACTATTCTTCTGTATACAAATACCATCCTTATCTATCCTCTTCACCATATCCACTTTTTTCTTCTATTCTATCAAACCAGTGTGTTCTAAAGCCTAGGCCATTTAACCTTAGTTTTTGTCATTCATTACGTAGTTTTAGCATTAAGGTATTTGATCATTTCATCAATTTGTTTAAGTACTTTAGATAGAGAACATATTTTGAGATAGTGTGATAGAAGTTTTAGCAATTGCATCCTTTATTTTTTAGTCCTTTCTTACCACTGATCTTGCTATTAATTATAACCACCTTTGGGTAAATTAGTGCCATTGATCTATGCCATTCTGTCTTAGTTATAACTACCTCTAGGAAAACTAGGGGAAACATCAAGCCTTGATGTACCAACTTGCCACTTACTACGCCACACTGTACCTTTTTAAAAATTTTGCCTATTTTATTTGAATTGATTGCTACACTAGTCAAATTCCTCCACTATAATTGAAGTTTGTCTGGTATATAGTGGAATTTGAGATTAAGCTATGTTGTATTATATATTGGTAGGATGCATACTCAATTACAATTGATACTTTATCATAATTTTTGAGACTAAAATTGGTAATCACTCATTTTTTTTCTTCTCTACCCTTCTCTTTGCTTTTTTTAAACCATATCACTTTAGTTTTAGCTTCATTATAAATATCCACTTAGATTATTATGTAACTTAAATATAAATATAATTCACTAAGTGTTAACATATATTCTCTACAATTCATGAAGAATGGACCAAGGTGGCTCCCAACCACCAAATCATATAAATATTGTGGAATAGTTTATCTTCCTCTACTACTATTTCACCACACTACAACTCATGTTCTAAATTTTCTAAATTATAAAATAATAATTGTTCTTTAAACACTAAGATTACCTATGGTTCATTTAGACGTATCAATAGGATAAGCTCCCGCTATGAGGATGTCAAATGATAGTCACACGAATGTCAATTTTAAGCTCATCAAAATTTAAAACTTTATTAGCCTAAAATTAATGTTTACGTAACCATCATTGAACATTCGTGAGGATGTATTTGATGTCTGTGAGACAATCAAATTTAAGCTAATGAATTATTATGATCAGGGTCAAAATACACTCCAAAATCTTGTTGGAAGGCTTTAAAATGGCTTTACAGGCTAAGGGAAGTGCTCAAAAAATGCTCAAACAATAGAAGTCTTCAAATTGCAAAATGTGGAAATGGTCTTGTAATCTAAGTATGCAAAATAAACCTAGTCTAAGTCTATATTTTAAGGTCCCCATGACATTTTATTCAAATGTCATGAACCTTAAATTATAGATTTATACTAAGTCTTATTTTGAAAAGAGAGTCCTTCTAGTGTAAAATTTATACCAAATTCATCTATCTAAAGGTTTTAATGTGTTTTATCAATACAATAAAATCATGTGTTATTAGACCATTGTGTCATGTTGATCCTTTTGAGCATATTCTATAAGCCTTGGCATAAATATCATAGACCAATGTTTACATTATGTTTATTAAACACAGCATAAACATTAGCCTAGAATATTTAGGCCATGGCCCTTTGCATATAAATAGGAAAACTTAGGCATAAAACCCTTAGCCTAAGGTTTATTTTGTGCTTAATACATGAAATAAACCTTATCCTAAGGGACTTAATCCTAAGTCATGGTTTTGATAATGTGCTAAATTAATGTTCGAGCATCTTTACAAATCAATGACATGTACTTTGTCACTAGATTTTGATCCAATAATGCGAAGGCACCCAAAGACTTTTCAATGAGGCCCTAATAGCCCTCAAACTCAACATGTGGAAAAATTGCAATCAAGGTAGAGCTAACAAGGTGATTTAATGGTTCACTCTTTGTTGTTGGATTTTGATCCAATGGCATGAAGGAACTCATGACTTTTTAAAGGCCCACAAGCTCATCATGTGGCCAATGCTCATTTAAAAAAGGATTGACATAAGATTCAAAGCATGGGGAAGGCATCCAAAGACACCAAGTGTCACTACCATGGGGTTTTCAATAAAAGGAGCCAATCACAGGCAAGGACCCAAATTACAATCAATGATTCATGATAATCCTAGATTTTGATCCAATGAAGTGAAATGAAAGAGGCATTTTTAAATACCAATGGTTAGTTCTCAAAAGGCATTTATGAAAAATGTCATGAAAAGTCTAGACCAATGCCACATAGGTGCCATGCAAGAAGAAAAAGACAAAATACAAGATCTTGTGGGCTCAAAAGTGTAGAGGTATAAAATCAAAGGTCTATCTCAAATCCAAGGTAGGTATAAGCCAAAGCCTAGATATGTTTCACCATTAAATCTCAAAAACCCTAAACCCTACATAAAAGTGACCCAAACTAACTCAATTGGTTACAATTTGATCCAAAGAGAACTTAACTATGTTTTTGAGTGCAAGAGAGCTTTCACAAAGATTATTTACAATTCAATGTGAGAAAATTGCAGGATCAAAGACAATGGTAGCTCACAAATAACAATTAAAGGAAGAGATCGAGCTCTAGTTTTCAATAAATAATGAAGGTCCAATCTTTAAAGACACCAAATTAGACCTTATAGTCCTAAATATCTCAAGGATTAGGAATTGGTCTAAACTCTTCTTCATGATCAAAGAATTGAAACCCATCACAAAAGAGGAGTAAATAATTACCATACTAAGATAGAGGTACTATGACCTGGTCGATGTTTAGATGGCTGACCTTCACTACTTTATGATAAAATTTGAGGCACTACATTACATCGATATCCTTGCTCCCATCTTTGTTGATTATAAAATTGATAATGAATGGATCATCAAGGAGGGAAACTCCAAGGAAGTATCATATATTTCTCCTATAGTATTTTATAAATATTATAAGCTCCCTCTTCCCTATGTGTATTTATCTAAGATCAAAGAGTGGACAATCAACCATGACCTAGACTCTATCCTTAGACCCTGGTTACACCAAGGCCCTCATATATTTAGGGACGTTGAGGGCAAAATCCTAATAATCTAATTTATGGAGGTCATTAGGGTTATAATGACCCTATTGAACCAAGCCTTTTGAGCCCCCCCAACCACCTATGTGAATAAAATTTGGGTCACATATGTACATTTCATGGTGAAACATAAGCTCACCCCTCTAATTGGAGATTTAATCAGTATATTCATGACAAAGCAATTCACTTTCATAAAAAGAAAGACCTCAAAGTATTTTTATATGATGGCATACCTGCTTGATGCCTTGTTTTCCTTAATTAACTTCCCAGAGATTAGGAATTGGTCCCCAGATCGTAAAACCACCATTTCATGCCACTATTCTAAATTACATATCTTCAAGTACAAAAACCATATGTAGTTCAGTTATGATTATGTTTATCCAGCCATAGTTTAGTCCATCCTAGGAGTTTTTATACCTAGGGTTCATCCCCAAATCAATAATTACATAGAGATGATAGGTGACATCTAGTACTACCCTAGCACGATCATCAAAATTGAGGGGATCATGTCCCAACCTTGTAGATTATCATTATATGTTCTTAGCAGACTTATTGAACAAGAAATTACTTCTTAATTCTTACATGGCATTGATGGAACTTGTAAATAAAAGAAGAAAGGACTTCTCCACCCCTTCCCTCTGATAATTGGAAAGACCATACTTTAAGACTGAAAATAGGTTGAAACCATGGCTAGACATAGGGATTCATTTGGTTTTCAACTTGATGAACTTAAGATGTGGGATCCTAAGGGTATAGTGGCCATCCACTTGAAACACAAGAAACTCCTAAAGCCTAAATATGTACATCAACTTGGTGTTCATGACACCATATATATTAAGGATAAGAATTATGAAGAATTATTGGCCAAGATCCAAGGCCACAACATCAAGATGGAACATAGGCTAACCAAGGATCATAAGCCCTCAGGATAGACATGGAAAATGTATCCTTTGTAGTATCACTTATTACTTGGTCCATTTGGATAGCCCAAGAACAACCCCAAGTATAACAACCACGGCCATAGCCTCAAGAGCAAATTTTGTAACTACCTAAAGGCCACCTTCCCCAATTTAATACATAGACATGATTGCCTTGGAACCAAAAGAGACACTTGAGGGTGCCCTCAAGGAACTTACAGAGGCATATGACTTAGATAGGAAAGATGAGTGTAAGGAAGATAAAGGAAAAGAGCTTCTCCCTATGGCATCCCAAAAAAAGAGGAAGAGCTAGCATTGATCCTTATTGGACCAAAGAAAAGACCAAGATTGAATTTCACTCACCCCACCAATGAAATCAATATTTTTAGTGATGAATTCCTAATCATGGATCAATCATTCATGATTGGTTCATTTATGGAAAGTTACAAAATATTCCTTCTCTTTATCATTCATGGGCTATGACAAGGGTTACTAATGTTGAAATACAAGATGACATAAAGCCATGAATAAGGGCTATGGTGATAGAGCAAGAAGAAAGAACTATGGTCACCTGAGGACTAGAAATTAAAAGGATGGATGCCCAAGGACATCTAGTAGGTCAAGTTTGGAGGTCCCAAAACCTCCCAAGTTTAAGAAGCTAGTCACTACCATCCAATTCAACCCTGAAATATCTAGATTAGAAAGGATTAAAATAAGGTTAGTCATGGTTGGAATAGAGGAATTCACATTTCAAAAGGTGGATCCCTTTAAGTTATTAACCCTAGTGGGGAGCTATTAGCTTGGTGAAGCTAAAATTCATGAAGAGGATGTGGAAAGCTTAATTGAGGCCCAATCAGCACAAGCCAAAGCTGGAGTCTATGGGATGAAGCAAAGGATCTTAAATTTCAAAAGAGAAAAGGAAAACTTGTAAACACAAGCATTTCTATTAGTATTTGAGGTAATGACCAAAATTCTTGATGAGTCATTTTATGACATGTTTGAATCACTTAAAATAATTAAATGGAGGTAGAGTGCATCAGAGGGGTAATGTGCATTAGCCAAGGGCCTCGTCACCCAATGGCAAGCCTCAAAGGACAAAATTTCCTAGGTTCTTAACATTCAAGTAAGGAAATAGATCCCAAGCTTCAAAACCATTAGTATAGGACACTTGAGCATAATTTTGGGAATTGTGATTAAAAAGGTTCAAATTTTGAGTGCTTGGAACAAGGATGTGGAAAGACTCCTAAACAATGATAATGAGCTAATTACTAGAATTGCACAACTTTTTAGGACTATGCTCATAGATCTTGCACAACCCACTATCCTTGGAATCATAAGTGATGAAGAATTTAAACATAGGGATACTTTGGTAACCCAAGAAATTAAAGGAAAAATCCAAGGAAAATCTTAGGCTGACAATAGTAAAATCCTAGACATGATATATAATGCAGGAGAGGATAAATGAAGCTAGGATCATTAAAGAAACCATGGATAGGAATGTTAGGGAACTTGATGACTTTTCAAATCAAGAGGAGTGTATCATGAAGCCTTTTATGGATCTAGAGCTAGTTGATGAGCAACATGCTAAGGCCATGAGCATCTTCTAGCAATGACAGTCAGAGGCCCCACTAGCAAATAAACAATATTTTGTTTCGGTAAAATTTTGTGACTTTTTGAAATAGAATATTCCATTGTTAAAACATATGCTAAATTTTTAGCATATTTGCTTCTAGGTCAATATGATTGTGAAAAGCACATGTATTTTATAACTTTTAAGGATAGTTGTCCTTATCTTTGTACACCTGTATTTTGTAACTGACTGATATACTACGTAATCTTTCTATAAAGGCATGTATTACCATTTTTAAAAGGGAGAGATTTTTTAGCAACATTTATATACTTGAAGTAGTTAATATAATCAAGGAATTTTGTAAGGATTTTCCATATTTGATATGGCAATTGCTAATAGAGCTTTTCTCTCAATTGCTAGTAGATGTCTTGAATTTGAATGGTGTCTTTGAATTTTGAGTTGTATATTCTAATCATGGGGTTTCTAATTTTTTAATATGCTATATTAGTTGGAGGATTTTAGGTTTTACTTCACTTCATTTTTGTTTCGTATTCAAAAGTGCAAATGTCTTTTGATTATGGTAATAAATCCTTAAAGTAGATCTGGTTCTTACTTGTGATATTTTTACACTCTCCTTTGAAGTTTGCATGGTATATAGTGGAATTTGAGCTTAATATATATTGAATTATATATTGGTATGATTAATACTTAGTTGAAATTTATACCTTATCATAATGTTTGAGACTAAAATTGGCAATCACTCGTTTCTTTTCTACTCTACCGTTCTCTTTATTTTTTTTAACACTAGACCATTTTAGTTTTAGCTTCATTATAAATATCCACTTAGATTAGTCTATAACTTAAATATAGATATAATTCACTAAGTGTTAACATATATTATCTAAAATTCACAAATAAAGGACAAAGGTAGCTCCCAACCACCAAATCATATAAATATTGTGGAACAGTATATCTTGCTCTACTACTATTTCACCACAAGCAACTAGATTGCAAAAACTTGCCAACTCATGCTCTTAATTTTCTAAATTATAAAAGGACAATTGTTATTTAAATAATAATATCACCTATGGTTCATTTAGAGGTATCAATAGTTATATTTCCAGCTAAGGCTACCAAAGAATATGTGACCTTGTTCTCTTTCCTAGGGATAGGGATGATATTAAAGGCATTAAATGTTTCTATAAAATCCCATGCTCAGTTTTTATATTTCCTCAAGATAATTTGTATTAGAAATTACTTTTTATTTGGTTGACCACTAACTCAGATTCCCCATACACCCTTAACTATTTGATCTTGTGCTTTATGGAAAATTTTAGGCCTAAGATCAAGGCTTTGAATTCCATGAGGTTGTTTGTACAAGAGAATTGTATCCTATAGGATACCAAATGTTACTTTCCTTGTGGGTTTGTTAATATAATCTTGGCCCCAAAAAAAAATTTGTAATAGGCCCCATCAAAGTGTAGGGACCATAAGCCTAATGATTATCGATCTTTGATAGTATATTCCTTCACATGTTTTATGGACAGAGTATAAATGCCAATGTTAGAAGATATTATGTTTATCTTTTCATTTATGGAATTATATTTCATGATCAAAGTATTCATCCTAGGTTACTTATAAATATAGGTATGGTTGGCCACAACTCTCTAAGGTAGCTAAATATGTGAGAATTCTATGTGCATATACCCATTTAAGGCTTTAGACCAATCCCTATTAAGTAGTATCACATATGATTTAGGGATCTCTACCACTTGAATTTCCATGAATTATTATACTTTGGGCTTAGACCCCAATTTCATATGCATGTTCAAGATATCATGAACCACCTTGACTTTTGAATTATCTAGTTGGACCATTATTTATTATATTTAATAGGGGTTGGTCCTAAATTTTCACAAATTCTAGCAAGCATGATATTTGTCAAGGCTCCTAAATCGACCAAGAAATTATTTAAATTATTACCAAACAACCGAACTATGAGGATAAAAAGGGTAACCTCAACTTTGTTCATGTGCATTAATATGTTTATGCATGTAATATTTTGCTAAGACTGGATCACTTTGTATGTTTAATACTTTAGGATGAGATCTCATTGCTCAATGATATGGGATAGTTCATGTAGTGTGATGTTTACTTTATTATTTTTCATATTATCTACTATGTTTAGTTAGTCCTTCTAAGAACAAATTATATTTCTACAACAGGTTTGGGAGAATTATCCTTTGGAGGTAGAGGATCATTACAAGCTCTAGGGTTAGGAGGGGTTACACCATTATCTAGAGTAGACATATTAATGGGTTGTTTTATGACTAACTCATAAGAGTGTATTTATTTAATTAGTATTGTTGAAAATCATGCACCTCATCAGTGACCTCTCTAGGTTCAATATCTTTTTGAATAGATAACTTGAGGTTTTTCATTAACATGGTAGTGCTTGAAGGTATTGATATACTAGGGGTATTATATGAGTTGGTAACATTTAGGTGGTTAATAACTCCTCATATACCTCAATCTCTTTTTATAGAATATTAAAGGCATTTCATAATTCAATGCAATCTAGTTCTCTATGTTGAGTAGTATTATGCACTCAACACCAATTTAGTAAGGCCATCTCGAAAATATTAAACTTATGCAATTTATCTGGTGAAGGCTTTGGTTAGTTATTATAGTGGTTAAAAGGATGGTTGTATCTTTGGTTTATAAAATTCTTACTAGAATTTTCCTTGCTAGTGTTTCCAAACTACCTATGAAGACCTAAGAAGTCATTCCTAAGCTTATATACCATGTGTTGGATAATGTCTAATTCATTATTCATAGACTCCTAGGGTATAATTTGGGAATTTTTTACAACAAATTCCACTACTTGAATATGAACTTGAGGTGCCACTTCACCATCTATTGGGCCATGTGTTGGTTAGGTGTAGCATTTCTTAAGGGAAGTTGGTTGATCATGGGTGTAGGATGTGTCCTTGGCACTCTCTATTTGGAATTAAAGATAGGGTTCAAGGCTATAAATTTTGATACTATGTTTTAGATGGTCATAACCATTTTCCTTAGGGGTTTAGTTTTTTTTCCACCTTGATGGCCTCTACATAGGTCAATGGTAAATCCACTATAAGGGGGTCCCTATGAAAGAACATAGTAGTCAAGGGTCTAAAGCATTTTTTTACATCTATAAGGTTAGTTGGGAATGTGTTTTATATAGTGTAGTGACCCGACTATATATTTTCTAAAATTTAACATTTATTTTTGTGATGGGCTCACTTATTTCCCTTGTTATGTTATCAAATCATTGGTACAAAACATTGGGGTCAATAACCTACCCAAATTGGGTCAAGAAGGTGTTGTTAAATTGGTCCCATCATGTAATGGAATTCTCGGGTAGGTTTAAAAACTAATCATAATAAATTTCCATTAGGGTGAATGGGAAGAGTCTATATGTTATATCTTCATGCTCCATGTTTAACAATTTGAGAGCTATTTTGTATAAAGTCACATGTTCCTCAATAGTGGGCCCCTCATTGGGTGTGAATCATATAAGATATCTCTTTGCATTTCTAGGTAGGTCATAGACAACTCTAAAAGCATTAATGGTAGATCTAGCCAACCATGTCGTGGGTATATGTTTGTTTGGAATGGAGTGGGTGGATGAACTAGATATATTTACTAGGGATCTTGGTCTTCCTTTACTAGACCTTCTTCTTTTATGAAATTGTAATCATGTCTACTTTGGAGTTATTTTCTCTTAAGATAGTGTGAATAGAATACATCAAAATTTTATATATTTTCCCATACTTTATTTTTGTAGTGCCTCAAGTGGTCACTCTTTACATGATACTAGCCTTTGATCTACTTTATAGCTAGTTCTACATCACCCAACATTTTTAAGTTTTTAATTCCCATTTCTTTTATAACCTATAACCCAAGTAATAGTTATTCATGTTCTACATTATTGTTAGTACACTTGAACTAAAAATTTTAAGAGAAATGAAATATTCCTTTATTTGGGTATATCATAACAATTCCTATACCATATCCTATTGAAGAACAACTACCATCAAATTCTAACATCCAAACTTTATTGGGATTGATTTCCATGATTTCTAACATGTCCATATATTTTTATAACATAAAAAAATAATTGCCTATACTTGCATCTTCATATAATATATTTCTTTGGGATCATCTACTTTTTTCACTATGTACTTTTTTTCAATTCTAGTTTAAGGTGTTATTTCATTCCTTTGATTAGGATCATTGCATGTGATAAGTCTAATTAAATTTCAGTGCTACTAAATTCCATGGGCTACTAGGATGTCATCTACCAAAATTTTAATTTTAATCCTCCTCTAAGGGAAAGAATCTAGGGAAACTTGGTTATCTTTGAATTGACTAACTAGTGGAATTTATTTAGCTTCCATAGAGAAACAATGACCAATTTTTTTTGTACAGGTCAAATCAATGGCATAAATAACTTTGTTAGGCACTACATTATTATATGATCACATATTAATGATCTAGTTACTAAATTCACATCCTTTGAAAAATAAATAAATCTAGAAAGGGTCAACTTTATTAGATTTTGAAGTTAATGTAGTCATATAGTTCATTGGATTGGAAGAAGGTGGGGTGGCTAATATTCCTTTGATATTAGTCTTCTTTTGATTGCGATTTTTCCTTTAATAAATTCTACTAACCTATCTAAATGATTTGGATATGTTCTCAAATATTCATCTTATGACATCTGAATTTTATTTTTATTGACATGTTCAATTATATCAAAGGCAGGTAGGCTAGTAGAAGAAGAGTTTTCTATAGGTTGAGATAAATTATCATTTTTATTGATAGGAGTATTACCTTTTGTATAAAAAATGGTAGTATTCAAGGAGGACTAACATTTTTTATCCATTAGTTATTTTTCCTTCATCTAAATAGGAGTTAATGCTCCTCATAGAAGAATGACTTTCATAGATTCTTCTTATCCATCATTTTATTTCTTTTTATCATTTTGAGATCTTGTGAATACTAAAAATGACTAATTATTCATGTCTCCAACATTATCCTCATAATCATCTTCATCTTAATTGTATTCCAAGAATGCATTTCTAGATTTTCTACTAGGTTATTCAATTTCACACTCTTGAGGATCTGGATTTTCTTATTCAATTTCTTCATATCAAAATATTTATTTTGTTTCTAAAGCACCATTTACTAGAGGATTTTTATTTGGATGAAGAGAAGCTTTCAATACAAGCTTCTGTTGAGGTGATTTAAATCAAGGATGATTCCCTTGAAAAGGTACATAGGTTCTTTTGAGAATATCTTGGTAAGGAGCAATGATGGTTTTCTAAGGTAGATGCTTTTTTAAAATTATTATATCATTAACCAATTTTTACAAATTTTGTTTAGTAGAAGATTAACCTAAACTTTGTGCCTTATTTTTTAATAATTCTTTTTTTAGTTTTCTAGACATTATCATGTCATCTTCTATGTCAATGGATAATTTCTAAGATATATAGAAGTTAGCTACTCTGACCATTCTCAACTGATAACTCACTTATAGCAATTTAGAATTGATAAAGAAGCATTTCTAATTCTCATCTATTAGTCTAGCAGTTGTTGGTGTTTTATTAAGTAGCTTGTTGAATGTAGATATGAAATCTCTCATGTGTTCATAAGATTTTGTATTCATTTGAGTGAGTTGAGATAATAATGTATGTGCATCTATTATCATTTTTAATCTATTTTTGAATTTTGTTTTTGTATCATTTCAATTAGTAATGGATCCTAAAAGAAGATGATTAAACCAATCTACTACTCCATTATAGAGAGTTTCAATGAATAACATCACTGTAATATCTTCATGTTCAACACCTAAAATTCCACATGCTATAGAAAAAGAAATAATATGTTCATTTATGTGTCTCTTAGCATCACCTAAAAAAAATTAAAATTCTTTTGTGAACCTTTTGAAGGTTCATTCAATTATCCCAAAGCCAATAGACCAATCATGTTGTCGCATGGTTGAGCCATAGTTAGAAAGACTACTTGCAATGGGATAACAACACCTAATACTAAAAGGGCTTGACTTATGATTGTTCCTCCTTGTGACTATTTAACTTTCTCAAGATTTTTGGGAAGACTAATTAATTTGTTAAGTTTATTGTTATGTTCAAAATTCAACTTGAAATCAGAAGTTTCTTGTAACTAATAAGAAGTATCAATTTCACCCTTTGATTTACTAGTCCTAGTAAAATTTTTTTGTATTAGTTTGGGAGAAATAGTAATATTGTTTATATGTAGGTTAAATTTGAAGAATGCTTTGAGCTAGTCTCCTTTGTCATAATATTTTTGAAACTATTGCTTCAGCTCTTTGTGCTAAGGTAACATGATCTTATTCATAGTATAACATTTTAACAATTATTTAAAACTACATTGAGCTAGTTATATTTTCCCATGAAAATGATCTCAAATATGATGATATATCTTCTCAAGCTTCAGTTAAAGTACTAGTGCTTAAACTTCCTAAATTATCATTAGATGGATTTATTACTGTAGTTCTTCTTTGAGTGGCTAAATGAGTTGCTCTTTCAATTTGTATTCTTTTTTTCTCCTTAAAAAAAATTCAAAAGTTCTTCAAGAAATGGTGGCATGATCTTCTTGTTCACTTATTTCTCTAGTAATAATCTTTAAATGAACAAGACTTGTTCTGTTCTCCCAAGAAAATTAATGAAAACTTGAATATAAATATTCCTCTAAAAATTTTGTCCAATCTAAACTAGATTGATGATCAAGATTGTGAAGATCTAAAAAGGTCATAAATGAATTTTATCAATTTTGAATTGCTTGATGAGATCTATGGGCTTCCCTACATGTAATCATTCTCTCTATACATTCTGCATGGTCTAGTTATTGGTTTAAGATTACCAGAATGATTTGAAATTGAGCTACATATACTTCATAAAAATCCCAAGCAAGTTATTGATTATGTTAAATAATATCTAACTCTATAAATTGTTCTAAATTGAATTCAGGTTGATAGAATAGTTTTTGAGTTGATGACAAAGTCATATAGACCAAAATCTCAGAATGTGGGTTGCATGAGAGTTGGAGAAATGTGTCCCATGATGGGTGCCAAAAAATATTGTTGTGAAAAATTATCAAGATTATAAATGAATATTTTATTTCAAAAATCATAAGATAAATTCCCCCTCTTACTAGAAGTCGAAGCTATCTCTATTGAAAACTAATAAGGATGCTGGAAAGAAAACTATTTGCAACAAAAATGGTTTTTATCAAAGTGGAACTTTTAACCACAAATTACAAAAAGTGGTATAAATAATATATGAAGAAAGAGTGACAGAGGAAATAAAATGTGTATAAATATGAAGGATCAACAAATCAAGTGGGACAAACTAGGAGACTTACTAGAAAATTTAGGAAAGAGGGTGAATTCACTAAAAGGAAACCTTTCTCATTTAATGGGCTGGAAAGACATTACATATTCAAAATTTTATGAAAAATACACCAAATTAATTTTTTATCATTTATAACATAAATATGATGATTGTTTCATATTTCTTTGTAAAAATAAGAAAAAAATACTAGTTTCACCCCACCAATATTTCTCTACTATGAAAATTACAAATATAGGTTCAAGAAAGAAACTCTACAATAAAATTCCTATATTCTAACTAATTAATTAAAATTTTATTATTATTTTGAAAGAATAGAATCAAATATACATGGATGTAAACACATGCATTACCCATGAATAAAATTTGAACACAGAGTTTGTAAAATGTTTGATATATTGATCTTTATTGAGTTGCAAAAATAATCTCCTATTTTTCTAGTTTGCTTGAAAAGTTTAACTATTAATAACCCTTAGAAATGAGCCACAAAATTATATTTATAGGTTGATTTGGGTGGTTATAGTGCATATCCAAATTTTCTATATGTTAAGATCTTGCAAAAGTTTAATAGCAAATTTGCATAATTTAAAAACTTACAAAAACACATTAAGCAATTTGCACAACCTGTAAAAATGCATTAGTGTTTTTGCATGACTTGAAAAATTAGAATAGAAAATTTACAAAAATTGAAAAAGTGTGTTGGAAAATTTGTATGACTTAAAATTGAAAAATGAATCTACACTGTAAAAATTACTATTATAAAATATGTAATTAAAAATTACATGAATGACTTAAGAAGTTTTGAGTAATAAACTAGTCAAAATTTAGCGACAAGTTATTCCTCTTCTTCAATGAGGATGATATGGATCTTATTTTTATATGGTATTGGCTCCTTCTTATGATATTAATCAAACTTTTATAGGATTTCTAGTACATTATCTTCATATGGGTCATTTTAACATGTAAAAGTTATCTTTGTATCATAATGTAGGTCCATCATCTTCTAAGTTATTCCCTAAAGTTTATTTAGCACTACATTGATATTGTCCAAGTTATTCTGATATTTGATCAATGCCTAAAATGACCCATAATTGATTGCAAATTTGGGAGTTATGATCTCCTCGATATTATTTTTGAATTGATTAACAATGGTCTCCTTAGAAACCACTTTCTCATTATCATTAGTGAATGTGCAATTCAATTTCCCTACTCCTCCCATTATTTTAAGGAGAGCATCACCTCCTATTGATTTAGATTCATTGAATTTTTTAATACTTTCCTTAATAATATTAGTCCTAAACTTTGAAGCCCCTAGAAACTCAATGAGGCATACACATTTTTCTTTTTGAATAATATCTTCTTAAATAAGGCTATTTGGACAAGTATAGGAGAAATATTCCAACTTGGGAAGCAATCCATTCCTTTTTTGTACCTCCTCTACATACTTATCTTCAACTTCAGTTTCTTGATCATATTATGACTAGATCTCATAACACATGGTCATCACTATATGAATAGTAGTGACACCTTGATATAGAATTTTCTCGAACCATTCTTTTTTCACCTTGCTCATATGACTAATTTCTTATACTATATTAACTATTTCAGTGTCTGAGATTTGATGAACAACTGAATAAAATTATTGAATTGGATTTACCAATTTCTTAAAAACTAATGTCAATTGCTCAACCTTTTCTCTAATTTTTTCTTTGCTCACCTTGCCTTGGTCCATTTTTTCAAACAAAGTGCCAATTTCAGATTGAACATTTTCATTCACACCTTCCCTTGTATATTTTCCCAAGTGTACTTTTTTTTATTTTATAATCATAAACATCAACATTATCTTTATCTTTCTCAACAGGAGGAACTACTACCTCTGCATATATATCCCCTTTATGATCTATGATTATTCTAATAATTGTTTTGGGATTTTTGACTGCATGAGAAGGAATAGTTATCAAAATCTTGAAATTAATCTCTTATGGTTGTAAAATTTTATTTCTTTTCTTGACTATCTCATTCAACCAATCAGGGACTTCTTTACTAGGAGATTATTTCACAAGTGTAGTGTTGGATTCCTTTTGATTCTCAGGAGGAGGAGGAAGAGGAGTTTAAAATGCTTGAGAATTTCTAGTACAACTCCACCCTCCTCTTTTTCTAATATATCAATTGGAGTTTTAAGAGAAGATATAAGAGGCAATTCAACATTTTGAGAATGAGGCAAAGGTAATGAAGTATCAATTTGAGAGGGAGTAGAAAATGGAAGTCTCAAGGATGTATTTGAAGCTATAAACTATTATGTAGTATTAGTCCTAAGTGTTTAGGACTGAGAAAGGATATCAAGATGAATTTATTCTAAAATGGAAATACTAAAAATATCAGATAACTTTTCACCTAGCCTTCTTATTTTTAGATTGAGTGGCTTTTATATTGGAACAGCTTATGTGATGGCCTTAACTTTTATTTCTACTTCAATTTCCTAAGTCTTTACTTATTCCTACTACTAAAGATGCTCTTATTTCTAATTTTTATTTTTTATGAACACTTCCCAATTCAATCTCTTTCATGGGAGGAGGAAATCCTACTTTATCAACATTAATACCTTTTCTTTTTAACCATTAAAATTCCTATTCAACACAACCTAGGTCCTGTCATTGAAGGAAGTAGATTATTTTTTGTGCCAATCTACTTTTGGAAGAGGTTTTGATTCAATTTCATCTTACTTATTAATTTGGTCCAATTCATCTTCATCATCTACTATATTTTTCTTGATTTCTACTATATTAAATACACTGACCTACTCCTAAGTGAATCATGAGTAATCAAGTATTCTTGCTTTTTTATCATCATCACAATCCATCAAAAAGTCTTTGAAATGATGTACATGTTGATATTAATAACCAATAATATTTTAAATTAGGTCTCTATGATTAAAATAAGGTCTACTTTCAAATGACCAAATGGTGACTTAAGTCATTTCATCATCAATTAATTCTAATTTAGCCAAGGAACCACAAGTGTACCGACCAATAAAAATGGGAAATTTTATTCTAAACTTGTGCTTGCTAGACAAGAGCTTATGTGTCTCAGTTAACTTCTTTACTAGTTTCATTAAGGCCCATTTTTTATCTATATACTTTGGGAGCATGTATGGATCAATTTCACACCTACATATTCTTAGATAAGTGATAGTTGGGAACTGTATGAACCAAACTTCCCATCTATAAATCTATGTAAAATTTTGTATTAATATCCTTAAGTTGTATGGTTTTGGTTTAAATATGTGAATCATTTATTGTAAAAATGCATCATTTACCCTAAAAAATTATGTGTACTTTCCTTCAATATGAGTTTGAGATAAATTTCATATATCTTTATAGTTTGCATGTCACCTACTATATTCAAGCCATTGTAAAATATTCTCCTAGAAATAACATAGATGAGATAAGAGGTCATGTAGAATTTAGAAGTGGTATTGATGTTTATTGACTATTTTTTAATGGAATCACTGATTATTTATCTCCAATTGATGTACTACTTATTATGATGAATGATCCATATGTATGTATACATCTATGTTTAAAAATTTCTTATAGCTAGGATCCCCACTACTCTATGCAAGAGAGTGATCATATCATTGACTTCATTCTTGAATTTAAACCTAGAAAGGTTCTTAAGAAGTATTTTTATTGTGTACATAGGTTTCATCAATAATTATTTATTGACCCACTTAGATCAGGAACTAGTACTGGAATCCCAAAATTGTTGAGTAGATGTTGGGGTCAAATTAACAAATGCTTACCTATCAAGTAACTAAATTAAGTGATAAATATGTTTTGGTCCAAAGAACAAGATATATTCTCCTCTTGGAATTTTTACCTCTCTCTTCATTGGATCATAATTCTTATCCATTTTTAGGATAAGTTTTGGGAAGTGCACTAAAATTAGGAAGGCAACTGCTTGAGCTAGTCCAATGTCATAGATGATTTGACCTTAATCTACTTTATAAACCCCACTGATTCTATTCTAAAAATGTTCCATGTTGACATGACCTACATCATTACATATTATTTCCTCAACATTTGAATCTATGTATGAGTGTGGAATAACTCCATGAAATTGATATTTCATGTATGTCACTTCTTTTGATTGGGGAGCCTTTTTTGGAGGAGTCTTCTTTGAGGTGATTTTATTTTAGGTTTCTTTGATTGGAGTCCTAAATTTTTACATTTGATGAGAACCAACTACCTATGTGAGGAAAATTTATTCTTAAACTAACATTGTAGAGGTAGAAATATGACTATGTTTAATTAAGGAGCAGATCTTGGGTATGCTTGTTCAGGATATAGAATCTACTATATATCCAAATAAGGTGTAAAATCTAAGGATCTATTTAGTAGAGGATAAGATTTTGATGTATGAAAAGATAGGTATTAGATTCTAATGATGTCTTAAATAAATGGTTAAAGTTTGATAAAGGCTTGAGAAACTACCAAAGTTTGAGCAATATTTAGATAGAGAGTGGAATCCAAAGATAAGTCCAATATAAAATTGGTATCTGATGATATTTCAAATAAGACCCAAAGTTTGATGAATGTGTAGATCAAGTTCAAAAGTTGAAGATGAGAAGAATAAAATTTTAGGGCCAAATAATTGCAAGGCTTGTTAAAGTTCATAATGCCACCCTCAAAAGACCTCATTAAATAATTAGTCCAAAACTCTATTATATCGCTATAGAATACATAATCAACAAAACTTTAACTTTTAACTAGCTAAATAAACTCAAAATGAAGAGACTTGCAATGTAAATGATCACATTAATGCAAGGTTGTAAGTGAGAGTAGATCAAAATGAACTAAAAATGGAGGAAGTAATGATATTTAAAGCTAAGCTAGAAACCCTAGTGCATGTAGAGAATTCCTATTGAATAATGAAAAAAAAATAGAGTTTATGAACTTATGTCAAAATATGAGAGGCATGTTGGCAAGGGAATCAGAGTCTGAGAGGGTATAAAATAGAAGTGGAATATGAAGAGTATACTTATAGAGGTATTAGGATTTGATGTGTGTTTAAACACACATTGGGTTCCAAGGAGTTATTGTGTAAGGAAGGTAGATTCTACCATGTGTTTAAGCACACATTGGTTTTCAATGTGTGTTTGGATATGCATTGGGTTTCGATGACCTACTAGGTAATAATCTAAATTTTGTTAAATATTGTGTATATGTATACCCCACTTGAAGATCATCATGTGTCATGCAGTTATAACATGGGATGGTGATTTAGAGAAATAATATAGAAACACACAACATTGAGCTAGTAAATTTTAGTAACAAACATAAATTTAAAGGATAATAAGGAAATAATTGAAATAACATAAAGTATCATATATGTAGCTTGAATTACTTTTATCACTGAATGGTTACCTATTTTACTTTTAGTCTTGATTATGGAGGGAACATTAATTATTTTGGATAAACCCTAAGTATACAAAACTAAAGAGTAAAAACAAACAATCATAGGGAAATCAAAATAATTAAACTTTACATAACTAAAATAAATCACTTAGACAATTGGTAAGATATGGTGATAGCTGCTAATTTAGAACCAAAGACCAAGGAAAATATGATAAAATTGAGATTAAATTAAGTAAATAAAAATCCAAAGCTATTAAATGACCAACAAACTCACATAAAATATACTTGAAATAAGAAAAGTAATAAACTAAATCAAACCTAGGACATATGAAAATGAAATAATAAATATAACATCAATGTAAAATAAGTAATAAACCATACTTAAACAAAGATGGAAAAGGAACATAAATTAAAATAACATTGATGGGTGAGAAGTAATAATCCCAACTCACCCATCAATGAAAACAGTGAAAATAGAGAAAAAAAAAAAAGATTATCCACAAAAATATTGCCACATAATTTTATTAATTTTTAATGGAAATATGAGAGGAATAAGGAAATGGTCTAAAGAATTAATAAATAGTCACTTAGAAATACAGTTTTTGTTCTTAAGATAGATTGAATCAAAACAAAATTGTTAATAACATGTTTTTTTTTAGAAGATGAAGAATAGGGAATCTAAAAGTTGAGAAATAGGCTTAGAAACAAACTTTCATGTCAATGGGGGAAATGAAATGGATGGTGGGGTAAATGTGGGTGGTACCAAGGTATAAAATCTTTATCAAATCAATACACTCAAATCAAGTTATCAAAATAAGAGGAATTTTGACATTAATGATTCTAGAGAACTTGTCATAACCACACAAATTTGGGTTATCTAGTGAAGTATAATATCATCTCATGAAGGTTATATGCATAAAAATTAAAATGTATATAATTTCCCACAATGTGTTCCATGTTCCTTAGGACCCCTATAGATCCATCGATCTACTTTGAAGATTGGGTACTTACATGAGAAAGTAGGTAGCACGATAGATAATTTTGAAAATCTTTTATCCTAGTCTACTGGCCTATTGCATCCCAATGGACTCAATTATATCATGAGGCTAATTATGGAGTTTGAACTTAGAATAAAATAGAATATGTGCTTGTTAATCATGTATTTTGGAGTGATTTTAACTTTTGATTTTATATATGCCTTTTTATCATTACCTTTTTATTAATGATTTGGATTTTTAACTTTTTTGATGGTTTTTTCTATTCCTCCTCCATATGGATTTGGAAAACTAAACATGGGTGTTAAAAATGACTAACACTAGAAAAATTAGACTCAATGTCTAAGTAAAATAACTTATAGATCATGGTGTATAAGAGCCTTGTACTTGCATGTTAAATAATAATGGGATCTTGAAATTGACCTTGGTGTGTCCAAAGTGGAATGCATATAGGGAAAAAGAAGAATAAACATGAAACAATTGAGTTACCTCAAATCACAAAAAATGTGATAATGTGAAAATGGGTACAATGATAAGTAAGAATGACTCTATATCATAAAAAATGATGTGAATTTAAGGGATATGTAAAATAGTTTGTTTAAGGTTGTTATCACAAAATAAACTAAATTGATTTTGAGAGTATGAAAGCACAATCTTTAACCATTGCCTTAAAGATATTTTAATAAGTTTGAAAATTTTATGAGGAAATTCTGGGCCTATTCAAGGTCTTACACTAGAACTCATAAAATATAAACCAAGGTAGGTGAAAATATGAGAATTTTTTTTGTGAATAAGCCCTGGTCCTATCCAGGGACTTATATAAAACTCACAAAACATAAATAAATTAAAATAAACTTGTAAAATGAAAAATTTGTGATCAAAGAGAAATATTAAGACTAGATTAAAAATTTAATCATGAGGATGGTTGGGTCCTATCTATGATCTAACAATGCAACTAATGAACTAAAATTAAAGTAATAAAGATGGTCAGGTACTATATATGATGTTTTGGGTTGGTTAGCTTTGTGGGAAACCTACAAGAAGTGTTAGTATTTATAGTATATGAAAGTATGTGAGCAAGTAAATATTTAAGCAAAATATTTTTGTAAAAATTGAGCATTAGTGAGTTTTTTAAGAATATATCCTTCATTAGTTTGTAATCTATAAGTACTAGGACCAAAGATGTATTTGACTAAGGACCCCACCATTTTTAGGAATACTTGCCTTCTTTATCATGTGTATAATCTAGTTTTTCGACTAAGTCACCAATATTGAAAGTTTAGATTTTAAATTTTTTATTATGTTGTTTAGCAATGCGAGCTTTGTATTGGTAGTTATGTTCTAAATCAATCATATGTCACTCATGTAGGAATTCTAAAGCATGGAGATGGGATAACTTAATTCCTAATCAAGAATTATACCATGAAGATAAATATGGCATCTCAAGTTATAAAGGTAAGACTAATTTATACCCATATGCTAATGAAAATGGTGTTGCCCTAGTAAAAGTGCATATTCTAGTGTGATAAGCCCAAAGAGTAGGATAAAGATGGAGATGTCAATCAATACATGATTCTCTAATAATATTTTGTAATATTTTTTCAAAATTATATTAGTGAATTTTTCTTGGTCATTGCATTGAGGATGATAAGGTGTTGAGAATATATGTGTAATTTTGAATTTCATATATAGTTATTTCATATCTTTATTTTTAAAGTTCCCACCATTGTTAGAAATGATGGTATGAGGAATTTTAAAAATATAGATGATTTGATTAAGAATAAATTTGGAAATGGTAATACCAGTAACATTAACAAGAGGCATGACTTCCAGCTATTTGGTAAAATATTTAGTTACAGTGATATTGAATACATGGTCATCTTGTGATCTAAGTAATTTTCTAATGAGATATAATCCACACATAGAGAATGGCCAAGGAGACTCCATAGTTTGGACTTCAACCAAAGGAGAGAGGATAAGATCATCATGAAGTTGACAAGGATTACAATTTTTAATAAATTTAATGGCATATTTTTCAAGAGTAGGCCAAAAGTAACCCATATATAGGCATTTGTAGGCTATAGTGTGATGGCTACAGTGACCACCACAAATGCCCCCATGTGCTTATTCGAGAAGAGTAAGAAACTACCCTAGGAGGACATAGTGTAGTAAAGTTCTTTAGTAATTAAAATAATAGAGGGTGTTGTATCGAAGTACATATTTGAATTCTTATTTGAGAATTTAAGTCTTTTTACAAGAATCTATTTTTAGAGGGTAAGTTTGATGTTCAATGAATTTAATTATGTTTTTTACCATAGGATTTGTCAAATAGTATTAACCTAAATGTGACAAATTAGAGAATCATTTTTTTTTGTAAATAATAAGGTGATTTCCTCATTTGAATAATAAATTGAGAATTATGAATTACTTGGTGAGGGTGAAATAGAGATGTTGATGAAGCAAGAGAATGAATGATAGCAGTTTGTTCTCATGGGATAGGTTTGATGGTACATGAGGCAAATTCTTTGGCAAGTGTAGAAGCAATTTGATGATATGTGATAAGATTTTGACTTTTAAATTGATAATCTCCATTAACTTGATGACATATAAGTTGTGAATCAAAGGCATAAAAATATGGGATGTCTAGATTGGTTGTAGCTTGCATGCCTAGTATTAGAGATTCATATTCATCCATATTATTGGTGATATCAAAGGTTAATCAAAATGCTAAAGGTATGATTTTATCATGTGGGTTGGTTAGAGCATAGCCTTCCCTAGTTCCTTGAAGACATTTGGCACCATCAAAGTGAAGTTCCCAAGTTTCTTCATGTAAGTTAATTATAAATTCTATTAATTCTTCAATGATTTCTTTAGATTTAGTGGTAAAAGGAGTACGATCAGTGTCTTCTTGGTTATTTACTCCTTGATCAATAGTGAAGTTATGAAAATAATCTTTGAGTGAAATTACTTGGTTAACATTTTCAATATAAATAATTTATTCATCATGAAGTGTATTTTGAAGGTGGTTTATAGCTAGTAGGGAAACTATCACAAGTTGGTTTATAATGACTTGTCCTTTGATAGATTTTTGTGTAATAATTTGGAGGTCAAAATCCATCAGTAGGACCATCTATTTGCTAATTTTATCTCCAAGTAATAAAGAATTGGATAAAAAGTGATGATATGGATCAAAATAGGCAATGACATAAGTAGTTTGATAGATCATGCAATTACAAAGATTTTAAATGTAATATCCCTTCGAATACCAAAACAAAAGCTCTAAATTGCTTATCTATATTTCTGCAAAATATCTTCAAATTGATAAATAAATCACAGTATAATCTCTTATTTATTTGCTCATATGCTTACAAGAGAGGACCTCTGTCAGGTATATAATGAATATTGAAAATATAGCCTTAATAGCCTGAGTATTCCACAAACTGGGAAATATATCTGAATCTGGTACATCTCGGCCTGTTGTGTAAAAAACACAGTCGCTGTCGTCGATCGATATACTGCCGACGTCGGTCATTGTGGGTCCTTCTCTGTCGACGTCAGTCTTCAGTCAGCCGATGTCGGTCACTGGAGATCTCTGCCTGCCGATGTCAGTGTCTGAGTGAATCTACTGATGCTTACAAATTTTTTTACGTATTTGTACAAACTTCATACGGCTGCCAATATAGCACAATCTGTATGCTTGATCCTGATCTAAAAACTATGGGCTAATACAAAGATCTATATCTGGATACTAATTGAATCAAACCCAAAAAATAAAGAAATACCTGTGAACCCTTGTGATAGCTTATGTATGAAGTTATCTCTCAAACTTGTAAATCCCTATGATAACTTCTGTATGAAGTTATCTCTCAATTTGGCAATAGATCGGCTGATCTCTCACAACCTCTGAATCGCACACAATGAAGAGTTGACATTCTTCAATGCAAATGGAATCTTGGAACCCTTGGCTCAGTCTTCACAGAAGAATTCTTAGAAAAATCAATAATCAATTCATAATCCAAACTCTCTCCCATGAGAAACCCTTATACCCTCCAAAGGTGTGCTTGCTAAAATTAGATTTCCTTAAATTAGACTTAGGGCTTCTTAAATTAGAATTAGGGTCTTAAAATTAGACCAAATAATTAATAATTAATAATTAATTAAAATTAGACCAAATAATTAATATTTGATTAAATCAATCAAATATTAATATCTCCCTTAATTCATGTCTGAAAGAGCCCAAATGAAAACCAACTGGAAAAATTTTGCTAAACGAAGCCAAGCCAATCTCCATCAAGACCCTCTAACCATCCTATCAGCCTACGAGGGTTGCATAATAGGCTAACCATGAACTCAGAACATGTCAACTAAAAAGGGGACATGACAATCTGCCCCTCCTGAAATTGCTTGCCCTCAAGCAATCGCTGAATGATGAACCAATCAATCCACCTAGATCCCAAATGTAGTTATGATCTACCCTGCTGTCAATCAATGCAAACTCCATGCCATGTCCATCTCAACTCTCATCTAATGGCGTCACATCATCCCTAGTACTAAGATAAGCACCCCAACCTCCAATCCATAAATGAAAATTAGCAGGCAACTCAAGTAAACTCCTTACCTAAATAATATCTAGATCTAGATCGTGAAGGTTAGAAATAGTCATATCATCATCTACATGTGACTCGACTGTAACAGAAATCTGAGTCCCTACCACATGTGATAACTCCAGAACTGAACTCACCTCAAGACAAAGCTCATCCTCATATCTCTCCTATGTTGGTGCTAATGTGCATTCGACAGAGCACTCTATCATGTCATGTCATATAGGCATCTCCATCCGATGAAAAAACATATGTTTGAAGCTACTACCCCATATTGCCTTAAGAATATGTGTCTTCCCATCAACATCAAAGTGAACCTCCATGTCCTTGAGATGAAGAGTAAATTCCTTAAATGAATGAAGCCACTTCATACCCAAGACTAAGTTTATATCCCCCATGTTCACCACATAATAATCAACCTTGAACTCATAGTTTTTCAAGTGCAATGGGAGGTCTCTAATCATACACTCACACCTAAGAGTGTGACCATTGGCTACCTTAACTCTAATGCCCTCAAAATATTCAGTAGTGAGTCCACGCTTTTCCACAAATCTAGCATCTATAAAATTATGTGTGGCTCCTGTATCAAGAAGGGTGATGACCTTTTGTCCTACCAAAACTCCCTGGAGTCTAAATGACTCATCTGACTGAATGTTGGATAGGCGTGCCTCCTGTATATGAAGCTCTAAATCTACCTCTGCCTTAGGCTCTGAAGCCTCTACCTCCCCTGAACTATCCTACTATTTAGAATCTTCTGATTCTGCATCCTCATAATATGCCCACATCACATGATTTGCTTTGCCCTTAGGCCTCAAAGGGCAATCGTGATGGATATCATATGGACCTTTGCAGTAGAAGCAAAGCTTCTTCCTGTGTAGATCATTAAGAGCCTCTCTATCCAATGGTGGTGCTGCTGGGTTGGCCTTTGAATCATTTTTAACACTTGATTTATCTATGTTAAAATCTAATCCCTCTCTATCTCCGTTGGAGCACTTATGGTCCCTGGATGAAGAAGTACCTCTGGAGTTAAATTTACTAGATGGGGCTGCCATCTCCATGCTACGTGCCTTCTTCATAGCTACCTGTAATGAAGGAGGATCAAAGCCTTTGATCCAACCTCTCAATGGTTTTGTCAATCCCTCCATGAAGAGTACTACAAGTTGCCTCTCTAAAATGTCAGGAACCATTACTGATAACTTCTAGAAGTCACCAATGTATGCCTCTAGACTCCCACTCTGGCACAACTGAGCTAACTCTCTAAAATAGGATTCTGGGTCCTTCCTATCAAAATGCTTCACCAACCTATCCACAAACTCCTGATAAGATGTGATCCAGTCATGATGGAATGTCACCATCCCATGGTGCCACCAATCATGAGCTACTCCCTCAAGATGTAGTGTTGCATATCTGATAGCATCTTCCTCAGCCATTGGACGCAATGTGAGAAAGGTGTCTAACTTACTAATCTAGGCCTGCGCTGTGACCTTACCACTACCATTGAACATCATGAGTGTGAGCCTGCTCGTAGCATGCTTTAGATCATTGTTCTGGTGTCTAGGTCTCTTGTCCTATCTAACCAATCTGTAGTGCTCTCTCCTCAGATTAACAAAATGATCAAAGGACATCCTCTCTTGAACATGAGGAGGTAATAAGTCCCACTCATCATTTGCAGCCATGTAAACATCTGCAAATGAGGAATCTCCTACCTCCTCCTCTGCTGGAACTTTTAGTTCCTCTTGAACAAACGTAGGACACGTAAGTCTATCCACTGTTCTGAAGTGGGCCTGCTGGGGTCTCTGATTAACCGTAGCACTCTTGTTATCTCCTTGTTCCCCATTCTATCTATCAGGTGTGTTTATCCTCCTTATCATAGTAGTAAGTGCATGTAGTGCATGTGTCATCTCACGGTAGGTTTCTCTGGTACTTGGATCATCATTATGTCAGTGGCCCCTGGGTGGGCTACCCTCACGTCTGTCACTCATGATAAACGACTATTGTTCTAACAACTGGGTACCTTCAAGCAAGGCTCTACTGTGTGTGTTATACCTGTGTGGTCCTAACTCTTGTGGTTGCATAAGACTATCAAACCCTCAAGATGGTAGGATTTAGCTCTGATACCACTGTAATATCCCTTCGGATACCAAAACAAAAGCTCTAAATTGCTTATCTATATTTCTGCAAAATATCTTCAAATTGATAAATAAATCACAGTATAATCTCTTATTTATTTGCTCATATGCTTACAATAGAGGACCTCTGTTAGGTATACAATGAATATTGAAAATACGGCCTTAATAGCCTAAGTATTCTGCAAATTGGGAAATAAATCTGAATCTGGTATGTCTCGGCCTACTGTGTAAAAAACACAGTCGCTGTCGTCGGTCGATATATTGCCGACGTCGGTCACTGTGGGTCCTTCTCTGTGGATGTCAGTCTTTAGTCGACCAATGTCAGTCACTAGAGATCTCTGCTTGCTGATGTCAGTGTCTGAGTGAATCTACTGATGCTTATAGATTTTTTTACGGATCTGTACAAACTTCGTACGGTCGCCAATATAGCACAATCTGTATGCTTGATCCTGATCTAAAAACTATGGGCTAATACAAAGATCTATATCTGGATACTAATTGAATCAAACCCAAAAAATAAAGAAATACCTGTGAACCCTTGTGATAGCTTATGTATGAAGTTATCTCTCAAACTTGTAAATCCCTGTGATAACTTCTGTATGAAGTTATCTCTCAATTTGGCAATAGATCGGCTGATCTCTCACAACCTCTGAATCGTACACAATGAAGAGTTGACATTCTTCAATGCAAATGGAATCTTGGAACCCTTGGCTCAGTCTTCATAGAAGAATTCTTAGCAAAATCAATAATCAATTCATAATCCAAACTCTCTCCCATGAGAAACCCTTATACCCTCCAAAGGTGTGCTTGCTAAAATTAGATTTCCTTAAATTAGACTTAGGGCTTCTTAAATTAGAATTAGGGTCTTAAAATTATACCAAATAATTAATAATTAATAATTAATTAAAATTAGACCAAATAATTAATATTTTATTAAATCAATCAAATATTGATACCTCCCTTAATTCATGTCCGAAAGAGCCCGAACGAAAACCAACTGGAAAAATTCTGCTAAATGAAGCCAAGCCAATCTCCATCAAGACCCTCTAACCATCCTATCAGCCTACGAGGGTCGCATAATAGGCTAACCATGAACTCAGAACATGTCAACTAAAAAGGGGACATGACATTAAACTACAAAATATATAGCAAGAGAGTCATAGTCTACTTTTGTATAATGTTTTTTGTAGTCGATCAAGACTTGATTGATATAATAAATAACATATTCTCTACTAGTATCATCTTGTTGTTTAACCCTAATTTGGATAAGGATCTTATTTAGTGGTTAGGGTTAAAGATATAGAAATCAAGGACATAAGGGTTAATATCATATCTATAACTATCTAATTAATGTGCTAAACTCAGATGTACCATATACTAAATTCATGAAGCTAAGATAGGCTATTAATAAAAATTACAGTTATGATAGATATACAAATGACATAAGAGAAAGTGCTTAGATATTTTTTATGTTAATACAGTGTTGGATCTAGTATAGGTAGGAAGTAAGCAAAAATTAGATTCTAGATTAATTACCAGATTTTAGATCTGGTACATTTATCTCTCTAGACACTTACGTTATCTTGAGATAGTTTCATCGATGCTAATGTCTGATTTTGACACTAGTGTATTGCATGAAGTATGTGATAAAATAGGATGAGACCACTTGGATACTTATAGGCTCGGCTTCTCCTTCACTCTAGTGCATTCAAATATGGGTCATGGACTATCACTCTTGGTGAAATAGCAAAACCCTAGCTTTGCAAATTCAATGTGACCTTGGGAAAAAATGGGTTAGTGGGTACACAGTATCAAGTTGACCCATAATGACCCCACTATCAAAGAGCACTTCTTACATAGATAATCTCCAAAATAAGGCCTTAGACTCATGTAGTTATCCCCTACATGTTGGCTTGTGTGTGAATCATGAAATGTGTAAAACAAATATAATAATGACCTAGTTCGTAACCTGGTAAATATGACCTTATGACTACTCTTTTATTACTTTAGACCTGTAACTAGGTTTCTCCTTTGATTGATATTAAAATAGGGTAGAATAGGAAAAAATTTAGTAACTTGAGTGCTTCTTGAGTGCTCTTTTGGTTTGATTACTAGGTTTCATAGGTGAAGAATGAATGAGGGTTGATATTGTATTTATACCAATCCTATCTAGAGATAAATCACATTAAATCACTTAGGTTGACCATTGTAATACATTTTGTTTATAAATTAGATGACTTTATGGCACTAAAAACTTGTGTCAGGATAAGACAATAACGTCAATGTTATTGTTTGACCCAAACATTAGTGTCTAATGAGAAGGAGAGTAATCATAGGTTCAGAACTTGTAGAGGTGTAAGATAAGTACATTTTAATCACTCTAGACAATATGGGATGTTTTTGTCACAATATAAGGCTGGTCAAACTAAGAGATAAGCCAAGGGGCATAAGATAAAGTAGATACAAGGCTTGTAAAAGCAAGACATGTGTATAAATAACAAAAATAGTTAGGGTCATGAGTTTACCAAGTGTACAAGACTGAGGTGATACATAATCAAAAAATATTTTCTAAACTTTCCCCCCTTAATTTAGTAATGAAATTGCTAGTTTAAAGGAAAGGAATAAGTACCTAGGTGTGTGTACACACCTTATCTTTGTTTGAGTTGAATTTGAGTACTTTGTTAAAATTAGGTTTGAGTGCTTTACTAGTGACTAACCTATAACCAAGAGCATGTTATAGTGTATAATTAGTGCATATAATTTGGGTCAAAAGTACTTGAAATAGCTTGAAATTGAAAGATCAAGGTTTAAGAGTACACCTATGTGTTGATGTAACTGCCTTGCCTATTGGCAAGTTTTTACAAAATATATATCATTGTAAGGTTATGAAACTAAGATTATGATAAATATATATAATTATTTTAAAGTGCATATATCCAAGGGGAGAGAGAGATAGAGAGAGAGAGAGAGAGAGAGGTTGGAAGGCACATGCCCCCAACTTTAGAGCAAAAGTGAGTTATCACCTGGAAATTGAGATTAGCTCAACTGTTCAACCCAATGATACTTGTAACTTAGTGAGTTTATATGATCAAATCCATACTAAAAAATTGGCAAGATTGAGTGATTTATTCACCCCAACCATACTAAAATTTGAACCAACTAATGTAGTAGATTATATCGCTAAATTCTGTAAAACTTTGATGGGTATTGGTATGTGCAATGGTTTTGGAATTTGAATTTGATTTTGATTTTAAAATATTAGGCACATGTTACATAACATATGAACCTTGTATTTATCTCATGATGAAACTATGTGTAACAATGGTACCATGTATATAATCATGCCATAAATGTGTATTGGAATCATATAACTATGTTTTAGCCAATTCAAAAAATTGTGTAAGTGTGGAGGAATGATTCCAAAGCATGCCCCCACTAGATATGGAGAAATATGAAACTGATATAAGTACTAATGTGGACGACATGTTTCCAAAACATTCCTCCACTATAAACTAGAGATGCTAAAAACTGAGTAGGTGTGGAGAACATGCTTTCAAAGCATGCCCCTACTGAATTTGTGAATTATAAGTACCATATTAAATGAATGTGGATTAAAAATTTCCAAAGCATACCCCCATTTAATTTAAAACTATGAATGTGTAGAATCCATGTCATCATTACATTCCCCCACTAAATCTACAAACTAGTGTAAGTACCATATACTGTGTGAATGTGGAGAACATGCTTTTAGATCATACCCCCATTGTAAGCTAGAAATTGTTAAAAATGTAGAAGCCAGGTCACCATGACATGCCACCACTAATATTATCCCCTTTGAGGTGAGGTAAAAACAGTATGTATTATGCACCTCACCTTAAAAGAGAAAGACAATTGTAAATCTGTGAATGTAACCATTGAGCATATAGAAGGAAATATGTCTAGGTAAATGTAACATTTAAGTACATAGAACCAATGTGATCATATGTAGGCCCAAGATGCATGATAAAGATCATGGAAACATCTAGATATTAACAATACAAGATCAATAATAAAATAAGCATACACACAAGATCACTCAAAATCAAGTCAAAAGGCAATGGTCCAAAGAGACTGCAAACAAGGGGCATGTTCAAATGCCATGAAATTAAATGGACATGACTAAGTCAACTATCCATAAAAGTAAGGAATGACATATTAAAATGTCCAAGAATGTAATGAAATATTCAAATATCCAAGAATGCAATCATAGGCATAGGGACCATATACAATGGAGCATATTCAAATTTTCAAAAAAGTAAGGCAATAGCAAGGCAAAACACTCAAAGAAATGTGTAAAGGAAAAGCATAAGCAACCAACATAAGCATGTCATATTGGCCCATGGATCAAATGTGTTAGCAAAAAATGTCAAGTATATAGCATATCAAGTACCCTATGTAATGTATAAGCATGGATAATATGCATGTGTAATTAAATATTTAAGCTCAAACATGATATTGTAGAGTTATCATTGAATTATATAACCTATGTGTATCAATATCATAGAATATGGATGCAACAAACATCCTAATGACGTGAGTAGAGGGAAGGCCCAACACCCATAAGTGTATCATGTATCTATGTTTGCCTTTGTATGTATAT
Organism: Torreya grandis; assembly: GCA_037957365.1. Taxonomy (NCBI): domain Eukaryota; kingdom Viridiplantae; phylum Streptophyta; class Pinopsida; order Cupressales; family Taxaceae; genus Torreya; species Torreya grandis. The sequence continues at coordinate 3,119,454 of JARHVA010000312.1, read as the reverse complement.
GTATTAGTAAATGATATGTTAGTCCATAATATGGAACTAACATATAGATTCCAAGGAGCCAATAGAACATGTAAGTGCCAAAAGTGTTTTGGGATTTTTGAATGTTTTTTTTTGTTTTTTTCAATTTTTTTATAGAAATTTTGGTATGTATTTTATGTAACATATTTATGGAAGTGCATGATGTTCATTTAAATTCTTAAATGTTTTCCTTCAAGTGTAGTAAGGTAGTATACAAATTTTCCCATTTTCTTGTAACTATGAATGGTCCCAGCCAATTTGGTTTGAACTTTATTTTCTTGCCTTTTTATACATCAGTGTTCTTCTAATTTTTTTTAGTACCAAGTCAACCACATCAAAGTCACATGGCCAAACCTTTTTGTTATATGCTCACTTAACATGATCTTGGTAGACATAGAGGTACTCGATATCTTTTGTGTGTTTTTCATTTAACTATTCTAATTGATGTAATCTCTTTTCATAGTATTCATTAGATTTGATAATGTTTTTCATAAAAACAAATAACAAAAGTATTTTGAGCTCAATCAATAAAAATGCCTCTGTACCATATATCAAGGAATATGATGTAGACTAGGTGGGTGTATGAGCATTGGTGTGGTATGCCCATAGAGTATACACCATCTTCTAGTGTCAATCAGTATTGTAACATTCAACCATCTTGCCAAGAACCTTGATAATAGTTTTATTTGTTGCATTTGCTTGCCCATTACCTTATGGGTAATAAGGTGTATAAAAAAATGTGTGTTTAATTTTCTATTTACTACAAAATCATTAGACCATTTTATTTTTAAAATATGATCCACTATCATAAATAATTGATAAAGGAATGCCAAAATGGGAAATAATATTGGTCATCAAAAACCTACATATGTCATCCCCTTTGGTAAATGTTTAACCCTAATTTGGATAAGGATCCTATTTAATGGTTATGGTTAAGGATATATAAATGGCAGGACACAATGGTGAATATCAAATCTATAATAGTTCAATTAATGTGCTAAACTTACATGTACCATATGTTGAATTCATAAAGTTGAGATAGGCTATTAATAGAAAGTACAACTATGTTATATATATAAATGATATAAGAGAAACTACTTAGTTGTTTACGATGTTAATACAATGTTGAATCTGGTACATGTGGGAAGGAGGTAGGAAGTAGATTTTTGACTGATAATCAAATTATGGATTTGGTGCCTTTGGCTCTCTAGACACTTAAATCAACTTGAGATAGTTGCATCAATGTTAGTGTTTGATCTCAATGCTAGTGTCATGTATAGAATATGTGTTAAAATAGGATGCAACTACCTAGATGCTTCTATGTTTGTATCCACCTTCACTTTGGTGCATTCATATTTATATCATGGATTATCACTCTTGGTGAAATGGTAAAACCCAAGCTTTACATATTTAATGTGACCTTGGGGGAAAATGGGTTAGTGGGCACATAATGTCAATCTAATCCACAATGACTCCACTATAAAAGGGCACTACCTACATAGATAATACTCCAAAAGAGGGCCTCAGACTCATGTAGTTCCCTCCTATGTTTTAGTTTTTGTGTGAATCATGCAATGTGTAAAGTAAGTACAATAGTAACCTAGCTTGTAACTTGGAAAAAAAGATCTTATGACTACTCCTTTAGTACTTCAAACCTATGGTTAGGTTATTCCTTTGACTAATAGTAAAATAGGGTAGAATAGGAAATATTTTGGTAACATGAGTGCTTCTTGAGTGCTCTTTTGGTCTGATTGTTAAGTTTCATAGGTAAGGAATGAATAAGGGTTGATATTGTATTTATACCAATCTAATTAAGAGATAACTCACATTAAATCACTTAGGCTAACTTGTAATACATTTCATTTACAAATTAGATGACTTTAAGTCACTAGACACTTGTATCAGGCTATGATAGTAACATTAACACTATTATATGACCTAAATGTTAGTGTCTAGTGAGAAGGAGAACATGCATAGGATTAGAACTTATAGAGGTGTATGACAAGTACATTTTAAGCATTCTAAGTAAGATGGGATGTTTATGTCATCAATATAAGACTATTCAAACTAAGATATAGTCTAAAGGGTACAATAAAGAGTAGATGTGAGGCTTATGGAAGTAAGTCATGTGTAAAACTAAAAGAAACATCCAGGGTCATGAATTTACCAAGTGCATAAGACTAAGGTGCTACGTAATCAAAATAATATCATCTAATTTATTGGGCAAGCATTGCCTCAACTAATATGGGGGTAGTGGATGTATTTATAATTAATGGATAATCATTTGAAGGTGGACAAAGAGTGGGAGGATGAAATAAATATCCCTTCATGCTATCAAATTATTTGTGGCATGAATCCATCCATTCTAGAGCAATACCTTTTTTAAGAAGGGAATTAATAGAGTAAATATGGTAAGCCATCTCTTGAATAAAATAGTGAATTTCCCAAAGTTTCTTGAGGTATGTTTGTATGTTAAGAATGGAATGAGAAATAGGCATTTTGATGATAACTTTGATATTAACTAGATCAACATCAATGCCTTGGAGGGAACTAGAAATCTTAAATTTTTACCAGATGTAACCATGAATACACATTTAAAGGGATTGAGTCTAACTTTATATTTAATATGTCAATTGAAAATGATAGCTAAATCATGAAGATGAGTTTTACAACTTTTAGATTTGGTAATGAGGTCATCCACATAGGTTTTGATGAGTTTATGAATAAGATCATGAAAAATTTGGGTCATTACTCATTGATAAGTAGCTCGAGCATTTTTTAGGCTAAAAGGTATTTTAACATAAGTAAAAGTTGCCCCATTATATGGTAAATGTTGTTTTATGTTGATCTTTGGGAGTTATGTGAATTTGGTTATATTCTGGGAAACTGTTCATGAGTGATAACATTTCATACCCAATGGTAGAATCAACAATAACATCTATTAAATGCAAAGGAAAATTATCTTTTGGACATGCTAAATTTAAGTTATGAAAATCAATACATGTATAAATAACCATGATGAATTTTTTATAAACAAGAATATTGTTTGAGACCCATTCTAAATAGTCCACAAGTTTAATGAATTTAATGTCTAAAAGTTTTATGATTTATTTATGACATAAGGTATAAATCTCATGTGGGAATTTTCTTTGTTTTTATCGAATGGGTTTAGAATTAGGATAAGTGATGATGTTATGAACAATAATGTTAGGATCAATACCCATTATATCTTCATATGACCAAATGAACACTTCATGATTTATGTCAAATAAGAGACTAAAATTCTCATGTTTTTCAAGAGTAAGCTCTATATAGATAGTAATGGTCGAGGACATGTAGGTATATCGTATTTTATTATAATAGTTTATTAGATGAGCATAGCATTTTCATCTTGGAAATGGTATAGATCAAGAGGGAGGGAAGAGATAGGATGTGTTTTGGGATCCACACTAGCAAGGAAATTATTTAAACAAGGAAATTTTTCTTAAAGTTTTTGATCTTATGATGTTGGCATGGAATTTGAGGTTATCTAGCGTGGAGGAGCTTAAGTATAGCTTCATCACTAGGAAGCATAGGTAAAGGTCCATAGTATTTGACATCCACTTCCATATCAATGATTTGATTACCTTTGATATCATATGCATAATGTATTTATTTCACATTAGTGGCTTTATCATCTAAGGTAATTTCAAGTGAAGTAGTGAAAATAGATTCTGTGTTGGTGAGGTTGGGTAGAGTTAAATCAATCATATTTATAGTAATTGTATTGGTCTATTTAATATATGTGGTTTTAATTGAATTAAGTTAGATAGATTTAGATGGTTTTAATTCAATTTGATCAATGTAATGGTAAGAATGGGAAATAATGTTTTTCATTGGTAAAGTACATTATATTAGATTAGGTTGTGTAGAAGGTTCAAAATATGCCATAGTTAGGATTTCTTTGATTACCCATGGGGTGTTTAATAATGGTGGAATAATAGAAGATACATAACCTTCATGTTATGATTAAATATTAGATGAGATATGAATGACATGGATATCGCAATTGAAGTTATGTATTTTTACTTATGTCTTTTGGTAATGTTATACATTTGAATCCCATGACTAGGCTTGAGTTATGATATAATTATCATTATAAGTGTGATAAATAGTACATGCATATATTTCCATGGTAGAATCAATGGTTGAAACACCTATATTTCTAAATTTAAGAGAATACATAGTTAAAGGATCTTAAATAATCTCACCACTCTATATTCATTACATGTGAAATCATCTTTTGTGTAAGAGACTTCATAAGCATTGCATGGAGGGGGAGATTTAGTAGTGTCATCAATAAAAATAATGGTGTGATCATGTAGAAACAAATAAGAAGGAATCCATTCCACTATATAAGGATGTAGTTGAGTGGTATTACAAGTGTTTTGTAATTCATTAGGTTTATCATCATTTGAATCAGTGATAGTAACATGTAAATTAGGATTCATGCTAACAAATTCAAGGAGAGGTAGACTATTGATATGGGGAATGGTTGGAATTCAATATGGATATTTAAGATTTGGTAGTTGGATACTCCATGGATTAAGATCAACTTCATATTTGTAGTGTTTGACATTATGTATGAATTTGATACACTGACTACCTGAAGAGGCAATAGCATGCATACAATGTGTCCATGGGAGATCAAAGAGCATGTTGTAATATAAAGAAAAATCAAGAACCATGAGCTTACTACAAAATGTCTAAATGCAACCAAGTGGTTTTTTATTAGTTTTATCAAATTATCTACATGTGAGATGTGTTTGTTTGAGATTTTCTTTGGTGTATCTAATTTATTGAATTAACCATAGAGAGGTGACATTAATTCCTGGTCCTTCATCTACTATAAATTTTCTAATAAGGGTATTATTGATTGAAATTTAATAAAGAGGGGTGGATCATATTTTAAAAAAAGAATTTCATCATTAATCATATCCTCTTTAAGAAATTATATGGATGGTTTTGAGGATGTGGAAATTGTTTCAATTGTATGTACTTCTATAAATGAAGGATCATTAGAATGGATTTCCAAATCAATAGATCATAGTTCTTTGATATTTTTTAATTATTGCATAAGGAATTTATGATGATATGGAGAAGTCTAAACTAATTCCATAAGGGTAATTTTTCAAGGTATTGAATTAAGTTCTTAAAAAAATTCCAATGCGATTTAGAGGATAAATAACCAGACTGAGGTTTATGAGGTATGACATTTTTCATTGTGTTAAATGAAATGTTGAGGCAATTAATTGTACCATTATAAAACATCTTCTATGAATGTTTTGACTAGAATTTTGGTAGTAGCAAAGGTATTTGTTTGGACCCATTCTGTATACACATAATATTTTCAACTTTTATCAAATATTGACACTTTACATCTTGCAAGAACCCATTGAGACTCAATTTTTTTGAGTGCACACCCTAAGGGGTGTATCGATAAAGGGATGGGAAGACCTTTGGTGCTTTATAGGAATGTTTTCCCTTATTTTCACATTATTACCAATCCAACTAGATCTTAAAACCATTCCCTAAGCTACTACTCCTCCCTTGCATACTCCTCCAATGTTTTTCCTCTTTCTATCCTCCTTTTCTTGCCTTAATTCCCTTTTAGACTATTGGATGTACTAGGTTGACCATGGTCGACCCTATATAGTTTAGGGGTATTTTTCACTTTTTGGGTTTGTTAACCTTTCAACTGACCTAGCTCAGATCTAGTGAATTGTCCTCGAAAACATACAGGGTTGACCATGGCCAACCCTATATAGTCAACATTTTTAGAAGGATTTAGGGCAAAATCCACCTATAAATACAAGATCATTTTATCATTATTTCAATAGGCAATCAAGAGTTATTATTCACTCATGCTTCATCATAATATGCTCTTCCACCATTCTACTTGAGGATTCTTAGCTTATGGTTTCTACCTAGAGAATCTAGTATTGTGGATAAGTCTTAGATGCTGTGGCCTTTCTTAGTGATCTTTATAAACCACAAAAACCTTTTAAAATGCCCCTTTGGCCAAGGGAGATATTAAGTCTCGATGGGTTCACATTCAGGTAAGTGTATTATAATTTTTTTCTCATCTCTTTAGTATATAGAAGTAGCATAAATGTTGGCTTAAATTTTATTACTCTTCATATTCCATATATTAGGGTCTTACTCATACTTAGCTTAATTGAGATTCTCTTATACATGTTTTAATTACTTCTAACCCCCACTTTGTGCCACAAGCTTTGGTGTGCACTAGATTATATTTACTTTCTTTTTTATTAGATTTAAGTGAAATATCAAACATTAGGACTCTTTTAGGGTTGTTGCATGATTGTGTTAGGACATGGTGTATTATGACAAGTGATCCCCTAATCATTTATAGTAGATCCCCATATTGGTCATGCTCTTGCTTAACAAATTTATTTCTAATCAAAAGTATAGGTATTCTCTATATTCTCCAAGCTAAGATCAATTTATAGACATGATTCATTTATAATTTCATACATTTTGGTGAAATTGACGTGAATCATAGCCCACCACTAGTTAGATTGTCTTCACATTTTTATTTTTATTTCCTTTATTATTAACATTAGCTTCATTTTGGCTTCACCTTCATATTACATTCTGGTGAACCCAATGTGAAACTAACACTTACAAGATTTATTTCACTTTATTTCATTCATTATAGCATTATTTTTATCATATATCTATCATACTAGATTGACTCAGTCGACCTAGTTGTAATCTCTATGCACAAGTTTTTAAGAACAGGCAACTAGATTGACTTAAACAACCCAAGATAGGTTTTTAGACTTCCAAACTCCAAATTTAGACTACTAGGTCAACCAGGGTCAACCTTGTACACTTTTAGGCACTTAGCAGTAGGATGTATAAATCTTATTTGACCCAATTGATCTATTCAGTAGAGTTTTCAACCATATTCTAAGGTTCTTAATTATCAATCTTCATTCTTAGCATCTCTGATCCCCCAAGGTTCCTTTCTATCTCTCTATCTCTTTCTTTTTTGTCTTTCCTTTCATAGTTTGTAGTCTTCAAAACTTCCCCTACATAGTTAACTAGATCGACTGTATTGACCTAATTTTGTGTTCTATGTGTTGTCTAAATAATTGGGTCGACCTTGGCTAACCCTGTTCATTTTCAAACCTTGCTTCCATAGTATGGGTTCAACCCTGTCAACCCTATTCTATATTTTGTGCATATAGTGTCAATATTTTACCTTGTTTCAAGTTGGAATTAATATTTATATGATAGTAATTAGTTCATGCCTTTATTTTCTTATTGCTTGCATGTTTAGAATAGTTCACATAATCTAATTAGGGGATTTTTAATTAGCCATTTAGTTTCATTATTTCTATTTTATGCACACATGAACAAATCACAAAATCTAAATAATAATTTTAACATTTGTCTACCCAAGTCCAACCCACTTGGATTTCATCACCAAGGGGGAAGCTGACTTGATACTCTGGTTAAGTATAAAGTGTGGTTAATGGTATATTATGGCTAAACACCCAACACCCTTATCACTGTGATGTGTGAAGTGAGGTGGTAGGCCCAAATACCAATCCTGTATCATTACCACTATAGTCTTTTTCAGCCCAAACTACCTAAAACCATCATTTTATTATTATCTAGTTCCTTACTTACAGCCAACTTCCCATCACATTTAAAATAATTTCTTAATAACTAATAAAACATCTTAAGTTGAATAATTAGTTATCTCTTTACTTTTCAAGTTGATTGCTTTCTCTTTACTTAATTATGTGTGCAAAAACTTGCATTAACTAGTATTAGTGCATGGTTTTGTATTGTGTGTTTCAATTAGATTGGCCAGCATTAATCCAATTGACTATTTTTTTCCCTTAAGTTCTTACTTTCCTATATTAGCTACAAAAATTATCTTGTTTCAATTCACAACTTGTTACAAACATTCTCATTTTCCTTATTTGTTATACTAGGTTGATCTAGTCAACCTGTACCTTTTTCCAACCTTTATGCACTATACAAGATTAACCCAGTCAACCCTATACTATTTGTAGCCCCTTTTACCTCTTTTTATTATAATGTGTCAACCCTGTACTATTTTTTGCTTTCCTTATTTGTCAATCTAATTCCCTATTTATTTAATTTTACATTTTGTTCATCTCTCTTTAGTTAGAATGAAATCTCCTATCAAAATCTTCTTAGATAGTTTAAATCCATTTAGATACTATATGGGATGTTCATTTCTTCCTCTCTTTTCCTCCCAAGAGCACCATCACTCTTGGGCATCTCTTCTCCTTCTTCATTTATAAACTATAAAATGGTGAAAATAACACCTCAAGTTAAAGTTGATGGATATGATCCTTTCTACACTTATTAAGAAACTTTTCATCTTAAAAATATTCAAACTAATATGGGAGTAATTTATACAAGTTTAATTAACAATCCCACTAGTAATCCTTCTTCTATCAATCCTCCCCCTAACACCAATTTGGGGAGTGATCCTACCAACACCAACCCACCTCATGATATGACCCAAATTTTAGCCCAAGTTATCCAAGAAATTAACATTATGCAAAATTCTAACACCCATCAAATGATGCAACTTCAACAACATCTAATCAATGTGGCTCATCAACCTCCAACTATGTATCCTCAAGTTAATCCCAATTTCATTCCTTCACCTCTTTAGGATGCCTTAGGTAATGTTATTCCTCAACCCATAATAAATAATAATATGCTTTAAACTATTAAAAATGAACCTTTAGCTCCCTTCATTGTATCCATTGATATTGGTAATATATCTCCAACTATCAAATATGATGGGACTAAAGACCTTGCCTCATTTCTTAAAGCCTTTGGCAACCTTTACAAGGAGTGGATCCAAACTAATACCTTTTCCACAGCTAAAATCTTAATCAAAAATTTATCAGTGATGTATTAGAATCATATAATCAACTTTCCCAACATTCTATTTGGTAACTTGAAGATTTGATTAATCCTTTAGTTAAAGAGTTTCAACACAATGATCTTTTCAAAAATTATCTTATCCACTTCATCAATGCTAAGCAATATCCTAATGAATTAGCTCATGAATTTATCAAAATATGGAAATATTTATCTCACAAAGCCAACCATAACATGACTGATGATAATTTATTCAAACTCTTTATCACCACTTTGATTCCTACTCTCCAATATAAGGTTCGAACCTTTACTCTCCAAACACTAAATGAAGCTCTTGATCAAGATAAATTTCAAGACTTTCAAATGAATCAATTCAAACCTAATCCTAAACTTTGAACATCTAATTATATCACTAGTAATACTCTACAAACTAAACAAGGAGTTTCCAAAACTGATGTTTTTTTACCTTCTCATACACCTCTTTTGATTTAGTAAATAAAACAATTTTTACTACCCTCAAAACCTTTCGTCTATCCCAATGTTCCTCCTAAGTGGTATGACCCCAATATATTTTTTTGTTTCTATGCCAACATTGAGAATTCTCATGAATCTTGTAAAGGGCTCACTAAATTTGTTGTCTCTTATGTGCTTGGTGATTCATTCAACCATGAAGCTATGATCAATCTTTGTCTTCAAGAATACACTATTGTTTTTCAAAAATGGTAAACTCATAAAGATTCTACCTCTAACAATCAAAAATCCTCTTCAAATAATCAATTAACTTCTAAGTATGGTTTTTCCATTGACAATGATTATGACCAATACTTTAACAATTCTCAATATGTCAACACTGCTAAGGTCAACTATCATCTTACATAAGTTCATAAAGATCTGGTTACCAAGTCTAAAAAACCATGTTTGGAATATCAAATTATTAAAGATACTACCACTATGAATCCCAATTTTTAAGTACTTGAGGGACAAGTTCCTCCTTCTAATCCTCCAACCACATTTATTCCTCCAAAGTCTAATTTACCTCTCAAACTTCATGCTAGTTCTTCTAAATCTCATTAGAACTATATTGAAGAACTTAACTCTATGCCTTGTAAGATTCCACTTATGGATTTGGTTCATACTTTACCCTATCATCATAAATTCCTTATGAAACAACTTTAAGAAATTGAAGATCCTTCTTCCATAGATGAAGAACCACCTTCTATTGAATCTCAACCTACTGACGTTAAATACTATTCAAACTATGTGTCCTTCTTCCAAGCCCTCTATTTAATTCCTTGAAGAGGACATAATCAATGATGAAATTATTTTTCATGTTGATGATCCACCATTCATTATCAAATTAGCCATTAATACTACTCTTATTCTACAAGTTCTAGTTGATGAAGGTTCTAGTATTAATGTCACATTTTTATGGCTTTTAAAACAACTTGGTTATAATAAGGATCATCTCAAGCAAACTCATCTTGATTATCATGGTTTTGATAATACTAATCAAAATCCACTTGGTTGTACTTGGATTCCATTAACCATTATACCTAAGACTGTTCAAACCAATCTTATGGTCTTTGATCTTCCTTTATCTTATAACATACTCCTTGGTCATCCATGGACTCATCGAATGAGGGCCATTACTTCTTCTAGTAGTCAATGTATTAAATTATTATATAATATAAAATGATATAAGCATGAATTTGATCCTAACCCATGGATTATAACTACCTAATCCTAAATCACAATATCATGTTCCTATGATTCTTAAAATTAATAGTGCTCCTTTACCCAAGTTTATTAACATGAATCCTGATTTACAAGTTTCTCATGTAGATTTTGATGATGATGAGCCCAATGAGCTGCAACATACTTGTAATAACACTAATCTACCTCCATACATTTCATAATGGCTTCCTCCTTCTCTTACCATGAGACTACATTATTCCTCTCATAGATGAGATTATCAATTTTCCCCCTCCATGAAATGCTCAGGAGCCTTTTCTACCAAAATATGCCTTCACTTGTAATGATTTTAGAGTGGTTGAATTATTTCAATATCCTCTTATCATGTCTCCTTATACATTTAGTAATATCAGGATTTCATCCTTTGAAACTCCCCCAGATTCTCAAGCATATATGATTTTTCCAACATATGATGATAACTATATCATGGCCCAAGCTCAATCTAGAGACTTAAATGTCTAATATTATCAAAAAAACTTAGACCAAATTCATGCTTTTGATCGAGATGTTTATACCATTTATGTGGATCATACCTTAGATCCTAAGGATCATGTGCCTCCTACCAAGCTTCCTCTTATCGATACTCCTTGGGATATAGATAAAATTATACCTTTTAAACCTCCAAAAATTTATACATTTCCTTTACCACCTATAAATCTAATCATTATATCTGATCCTTCTCCCATCACTGAATACACCAACAGACCAATCTCTTCTACTCTATTTACTTCTTCTACTCTCAAAATTACACTTGCTGCCAAGGCAATAAATGTTCACCAAATACATTTTGAGTATGATCACCATGGAGATGATCTTGAAGTAGATGTTGAGTGTTATGGTCCTCTTCCTACCTTGCCTAGTGACTAAGTTATCCTTGAGTTACCTTATGCCTAATAACCTTAGCTTCCTTGACAGCATCATAAACTTGGAAATTTCAAGACTAAAACTCCTTGCTTCAACAACTTCATTGCTAGCATTAATCCTAAAAAAAATCCAATCTCAGCCTTACCTAATGCACCATACCACTTTCAAGATGGTAATGCCATGCTTATCAAAGAAACCACTTACATTGAATATGGTACTCCATCTTATCTTTGACCAATTATAGTTTCTCAAGAACTCTCACCTACTGAACATGATAATTTTAGCTTATTCTTTGACAAATATTGTGAGGCTTTTGTTTGGTCCTACAAGGACATGCCTGGTATTGACCCTAGAATTGTGGTTTATAATATCATTACCTATCTTGATGCCAAGCTTGTGCATCAAAAACAAAGAAAATTTCCACCTAAATTCTCCACTTTATGTCATAAAGAAATCATCAAATTACTTGATGCTAAATTTATCAAACTAATGGATTATTCTAAATGGGTTTCCAACATTATCCTTGTTTGGAAGAAAGTCACTATGGTCATTCACATTTATGTTAATTTCCATAATCTTAATCTTACTTGTCCCAAGGAAAACTTCATTTTACCTTCAATAAATGCCATTATTGATTCTATAGCTAGTTACAAAATGTTCTCTTATAAATGGCTTCTCGGGATACAATCAGATTCATATTACCCTTGAAGACCAACATAAGATTACTTTCACCATGGAATGGGGCACCTATTGCTATGTCAAAATGCCCTTTGGCCTCAAAAATGATAGAGCTACTTACCAATGAGAAATGACTCACATTTTTCATGATCTCATTCAAAAAATTGTTGAAACCTATGTGGATGATCTTATTTCTAAATCCAAACATCGTCAGAATCATCTTTTTGGTCTTGCTATCATCTTTGACCATATTCTTAATTATAAAGTTAGACTTAATACTTATAAATGTGTCTTTGGAGTCACATCTGGAAAATTGTTAGGATTATTAGTCTCTCTTTATGGCATTGATGTTGACCCCACCAAAATTAATGCTATCATCAACATGCCTATTCCACATTCTATTCCAAACATTCATACTTATTTGGGAAAATTTGGGTCAATTAGATGATTCATTCCCAAAATGGCTTATCACATCCACTTTATCAATTCCCTTCTCAAGAAAGATACTACTTTAGAATGGATGGATCCATGTTAAAAATTCTTTGATAACATGAAAGAGTCATTACTTCATCCACCTATACTTCATCCTCCTTCTAATGATAAACCTTTAATTTTATATAATTTTTCCACACATATTTTAGTTGGGGCAATGCTTACCCAACAAGATGATATGGGAAGAGAGTATGCTATCTACTAGATTAGTTGAGGCCTCATCGATTATGAAACATGTTATACCAAAATTGAGCATGATTACCTTGCCATCTATTTTGTAGCTAAAAATCTTCACCACTATATGCTTTACCAAACTAATTATGTCATTGTTCATTATGACCCCCTTCATCATTTCTTTTCTAAAGCCTTTCTTCCTGGAGATATAATTGGTAAATAGATGGTCCTCCTTATGGAATTTTATCTCCACATCATCACTCAAAAAGTTGTTAAAGGGCAAGTCATAGATGATCAACTTATCGTATCTCTTATTCCATCCACTTATTCCCTTCAATATTATCTACCAAATGATAATATCCTTTACATTGAAGGTCATAATTAAGGTACCTCTCTCAAAGATTACTTTCATAGCTTTACCACTGATCTTGAAAGTAATAAACTTAATGAATCTTCCACTCCTTTTAGTACTACTAAACCAAAAGTAGTTATTGAAGAGCTTCCTGAAATTAATGTTGACTTGCATGAAGATACTAGGACCCTCCACTTTGATGGTACTAAATGCCTTAAATGAGATGGGGTAGGTTGCATTCTCATAAGTCCTCTTGGTAAGATCATTCCTTTAGATTTTCACTTCACCTTTCATGTCACCAATAATATAGCCAAATATGAAGCTCTTATCTTAGGCATGAGAGTTGCTCTTGATTTAGACATTCAATACTTTTATTATTTAGGTGATTCTCAACTTATTTATCATCAAGTTAGTGGTGATTATAATGTAAAAGTGAGAACCTTATTACCTATCATCAAATTTTAACCACTCTTACTAAGGATTTTATCTCTTTCACTATTGAGCCTATTTTGAGAGATCAAAATTCCATTGCTTATTCTCTTGCCTCTTTAGCATCTCTCTTTCATCCATATCAAGTTATTTCTAATCCTTAATTTTTTATACAAATAGTGAAATCCAAATATTAAACTCAACCACTAGATTCACTTATCTATCATATTGAGGATGTTACCATTCGATAATCCCATGGTACAAGGACATTATTCAATTTTTAGAACACCAAACTTATCCTCCTAATTTGATTCTCATGAAAACATATGCATTCATAACCAAGCTTTCAAGTATGTATTTAGATGTAACATCCTTTACTATCATAATGTTGAAGGTTCCTTAATCCATTGTCTTATGCAAGATGAGGTCCCTCCTCTTCTTGAACAAGCGCATGGGGGAATTTATGGTGGTCACTGTAATGGACATGCTACAGCACGTAAACTCCTACATATGGGTTACTTTTGGTCTACTCTTGAAAATGATGCAATCTAATATACTAAAAAATTTAATCCTTGTTAGCTTCATGATGATATAATCTATTTACCTCTAGTTAAAATTTAAACTATGAAATCTCCTTGGCCTTTTTCCACATGAGGATTTGATCTCATTATTAAAATTACATGCTCCCATAATAGATATGTCTTTATCATCACCGCTACCAAATATTTTACCAAGTGGGTAGAATATATGCCCCTTGTTAATATCACCAATCCTACCATTTCCAAATTTATTATTAATAAAATCATTTACCACTTTGGCATTCCCCATATCATCATTTTAGATAATGTTGGTAAATTCAAAAATGCCTTATCATCTGCAATACAATGGTCAAGGTGAGGCCACTAATAAAACTCTCAACAAAATCCTTCAAAAGACACTTTTGAGACCCACATAGATTGGCATATTCATCTTTACCCTACTCTTTGGGCCTACTGGACTAGCATATGTATGTCACTAGGGCAACTCTATTTTATCTAGTTTATGGTTCTGAGTTGGTCCTTCCTCTAGAAATTGAGCTTCCCTTTCTTTGTATATCTCTTCATGGTATTATTCCTAATGAATAATTTCATGAAGCTCACCTTCATGCCCTTGATATTCTTGATGAATGTCATATTTTTACCTTACAACATAACCACCAATATAAGGCTCGTATTGTCAGACAACATAATAAATGTGTTAAAATTCGTACATTTAATGTTGGTGATCTTGTCCTTAAATCAGACTACACTCATGATAAATAAGGTAAATACACTCAAAAATGGTAGGGCCTATATTTAGTCAAAGGTATTATTGGTCCAAGCACCTACCACCTTCAAACCAATAAAGGTCATGTTTGAAAGAGCTCACCAACACATAATTCCTCAAAAAGTACTTTTCCTAAACATTTCCATCTTTTTTTCATGATTTCTATCTACATCTATCTAAAACTTTTTATAGGTTACTTAAGCACGGGTCTCTCCCTCTACAGTAAGTTTCTTCTTTCATTCACAAACATTTAGTCCTCCCTTTTTGGTGTTTTAGTTTCTTGATGTACCATAGTCTTATTTATCTTCTTGTTTTTTGCATCCCTTAGGTTTTTATTTTATGAGTTGCTTTATAAGACTATGGATAGGACCCATAATTCCATATAAAACCACCATCTTTTACTTATTTTTCTCACACACTTTTTGCTTGCCAATTTTGTTTTGCCACCCCTTGGGTTTTTCTTTTGTGAGTTTCTTTGTAAGACCACGGATAGGACTTGATGTCCCTCACAAAACTACCATCTCTTTTGATTTACATTTTCCTTATTTTATGTAGTTGTAATGTAAGACCATGGATAGGACCTAGCCCTCATAAAATTACCATATTTTCATGTTTTTATATGATCCTTGTTCTCAAACTTTAGATTTTTCTTCTTTTTAGATGAAATATGCATAAAAATCTATGTTATCATGTTTTCCTCCATTTCCCTCATTCTTATGATAAGTAATCACACTTTAGTATCATTGTATCCCTTTTTACCCTTTGTCACATTTTTTTGATTTGAATTAATTCAAATTTTTCTATGTCATTCCTCTTGATTTCCCTTTTTTTTCACTCCACATTGGATAAAATAAGGTCAAAGTCAAGATATCACTTTTATTTCTCCTAGATTTATGAGACTCTTAAACCCCATTCTCTTTGAAGTTTTCTCTCCTAGTAACCCTATCTTGGCCAAGTATTCAAATCAAATTCATCTTTAACACCCATGTTTGGTTTTCCAAATCCATATGAAGGAGGAATAGAAATATCCATCAAAAAATTTAAAAGCCAAATCATTTGAAACAAAAGGAATGATATCTAAAAAGAAACATACAAATCTCAAAAGTCAAATTCACACCAAAAGACATGATTAAAAGCATATCTCTTATCTCCAATCAAAGCTCAAACTCCATAGTTGGCCTCACATAGAGACAAGGTCCTTTGGGGTGCATTAGGCCAGTAGATTAGAATAAGGTAATTCATAAAACTCTATGGTGCTACCTACTTTTTCATACAAGTACCCAATCTTCGCAATAGACTGACAACTCTATATGGGGTCCTAATGAATGGGGAACACATTATGAGGAGGTAGGTCCATTTTATTTTCATGCATATAACCTTCATGGGATGATCTATATACTCCATTTCTTGACCTAAGACTTGTGTAGATAAGAGAAGTTCTTCAGAGTCCTTAAGGTCAAAGGTCCTCTTGTTTTGACAAACCTAATTTAAGTGTCTTGACTTTGATAAAGAGTTATTTTACCTTGGTTTTTCCTTCATTCTCCCCTCTACCCATTTCATTTCCCCCCTTGACAGACAAATTATGATTCCAAATCTATTTTCCTTTCTTCTTTACTTCCTTCTTCTTCATCTCTTAAAAACATGCTAGCATTACTTTGTTTCAATTTTATCTATCTTTAGAGTGAAACAACATGTTTGAGTAACTTTGGATTCTTAATTTATTTACACCATGATTTTACATTTATACACCTACTTTACTTTCCTTTTATCATTTATCATTATTGAATTGTCCTGTTATTAAGGACACCTGAGTTCATACCCTTTTTCCATTATTGAGTGAGGTTGGCCTGTTACTTCTCACTCATCAATGTTGTTTTGCCTTTTATTCACCTTTTTCCATTGTTGAGTGACATGTGGATTGTTACTTCTCACTCAAAATTATTGTTTTACCATTTTATTTTTACTTTTCCATTGATTTGTTTTATTACCATCTTGTTTGACATATATCCTTGGTTTGACTTGGTGAGTTTACCTTTCTTAAGAATAGCTTGTTTGAATTTTTTGGTCTTTAGTAGCCTTGGATTTTATATTACCTAATTTAATCTTATTATTTGACTTTGTCATTTGGTCTAACATAGCATTCCTCACCCCAACTTCCCAAATTTCTTGAGTACGTCCCATCCTCATAACACCAGCTATCTTGGATTTTCTTGTGTTTGTTTGTTTTTGCTCTTTAGTTTTATATTCTTAGGATTGTCAAAAGCAGTATCTATACCATACATAATAAAAACTAACAACATAGCACACAACCATCCTATGATAAAGGTACATCAAGGTACACATCACATTTACTTTCTAATTATTTACTTTTCAATCATTTATTTTCAGTTATTTTTGCTTTAAAATACTACAATTTTTTTTTAGCCTCAGCATTATGCATTAATATATTCTTTATAAAATCACCATCCCCTATTACACCTTAGTGACACATGATGAGCTTTGATTGGGGCATATGTATACACATAATATTTAACTTTTATCACATATTAATTCTTTACATCTTGTAGGAACCCATCAAGACTTAATCTCCCTAAGTGTACACCCTAAAGGGTGCATCAAGAAAGGGGTGGGTAGACCTTTGGTGCATCATAGAATTATTTTTCCTTATTGCCACATTATTACCAATCTAACTAGCTCTTAAAACTATTCCCTAAGCTATTACTCCTCCCTTGCACACTCTTCTAATCTTTTTCCTTTTTCCATCCTCTTTTTCTTGCCTTAATTCCCTTTTAAACTATCAAGTGTACTAAGTTGACCATGGTCAACCCTATACATTTTAGGGGTATTTTTAAATTTTTGGGTCTGTTAGCCTTTTGGCTAACCTAGCTCAAATCTAGTGAATTATCTCTAAAAAAATATAGGGTTGACCATGGCCAACCCTGTATAACTAAAATTTTAGGGAAGATTTAGGGCAAGATCCACCTATAAATACAAGATCATTTCATCATTATTTTAATAGGAAATCAAGAGTTATTATTTGCTCATGCTTATTCACAATCTACTCTTTCACCATTCTACTTAAGGAGTCTTAGCTTAGGGTTTCTACTTGGAGAATCTAGTCTTGTGGATAAGTCTTGGATGATTTAGCCTTTTTTAGTGATCCTTACAAATCATAACAACCTCTTGTGAAGCCCCTTTGTCTAAGAGAGAGATTGAGTCTTGACAGGTTCATATTTAGGTCAGTATATTCTAACTTTGTTCTCCTCTCTTTAGTAGATAGAAGTATCATAAGTGTTGGCTCAAATAATATTACTCTTCATATTTCATGTATTAGGGTATTACTCATACTTAGCTTAATTTAGATTCTATTATATATGTTTTAATTATTTCTAACCCCCACTTTGTACCACAAGCTTTGGTGTGCACTAGATTGGATTTACTTTCTTTTTTATTAGACTTAAGTGAAATATCAAACCTTAGGACTCTTTTAGGGTTATTACGTGATTGTGTTAGACTGTAGGCTTTAGAACCCTATCTCACATGGTGTATTATGACAAGTGATCCCCTAATTGGGTCTAGCAGATCCCCATATTGGTCATGTTCCTACTTAACAAATGTATTCCCAATTGGAAGTGTAGGTATGCTCTATCTTTTTTAAGCTAAGATCAATTTATAGACATGATGCATTTTTGATTGTATACACATTCCTTGTAAATATTACTAAATGCCTTAATAAAAGATGCAAGGTGTTTATTTTCATCATATTTAATAGTTATAGATATGTTTCCAATATCAATGAATATAATGAAATTATCTAAAAGTTCATATTTTAAAGCATATTATTATGCATAAGGGGTTGCAGAATGATATTCATGTTTGCATCTCTAAGAGGAGGGATAAAATTTTGATTATTTTGAGTTTATATAATAGGAAGTTGATTAGTCATTTTTAATATATGATGTTGCATTTGCATCATTTGAGAGGTGTTTACTATTTACATAACATTAATTTGTTGGACTATCTGTGTAATAATTCAACTAGTATCAATTATTATATTTTGGTTACTAGTTTTAGGAGGTGAAATGCTAGTGTTAGTAGGAGGAAGAATATTAGTGTTGGTAGGAGGAACATTCCCATTGTTAGTAAAATGGATGTTGCCTATAATAATATTCGTTAAGCTAATATATATTTCTCTAGTGGTATTTTGAGAAGTGTGAATGTATTAAATCTATCTAAATCATCACTTTGGCTGATTTGAACCATGTTACAATTAATAGTTTTAGATGGAGGATGGGAAAGGTGAACCATGAGGGATTATCCTCTTGTGTGGCTAAGGTGGGTAAGAAGGAGAAACCCATGTATCTTCTAAATGGATTAAGGATATCAAGAAATATTTTAATGGGTGATTTTATGATGTTAAGCAAGGTTAAAAGAAAGCTAGGAATGTGTTGGTTTCTCTTAAGAAGAAGTTTATAAGAATAAAACTAAGTTAGTTAGATATTGAATGGGATTAGCCAAAGAAATTTTAGGATTGAAAAAGAACTAAGTCATCCAAATAGTGTACAATTGGGTAGGTCAATATCATTAGTATAGACATGAAACTATATTGAAGGTAAACTATGTCAGCTAGCAAGTATGGAGTCAAACAAGTTGACACAGTAGATTATTGAAACAAAAAAGATCAGATAGTATAAAAATAACTAATTTGGCTAATAGGTACAAAGTTGAATAGGTTGGAATAGGGTATCACTAGACTATAAAATATTAAATAGTTTGAAAAAGAACTAAGTCAATTAATAGGTATGAAGTCGAACAGGTTGACATAGTTAGATAGGTAGGATAATCAAAAAATCTATAAAAGACTAGGTTGAGCTGGTTGAAAATGTTAAATAAGGATAAAATTAGAAAAATCTAAAACATAATAGGTCAATATTATAGATGAATTTTTTATAGGAAGGAAAATAGAATAGTCTGAAATAGACTAGGTTGAACTAGTCGATGAAGTTCTGATAAGAAGGAAAATAGAACAGTCTAAAATAGACTAGGTTGAGCTGGTCAATGAAGTTCTATAATTTGGAAAAAAAATTATAATAGTCTAAATTTAGATTATTTAGTTTTATTTACATAAAATAAAAGATAAGAACATAAAGAACTAGGTCAAGTTGATTGATCTAGTTACAACACACAACACAAATATTATATCAACATTGGCTAATATAAGTCTACAATACAACATATAGTATCAAGCAAAAAGCATCAAGAATGTAATTTAGAATCTAATTAATTATTTAAAAAGAATATTAAGAAGTTTTACTAAATGTTTTGATTGGAAGTGTAGGCTTCTAAAGATGCTTGTTCATTAGATAGTGTCAGCTCAATGTTTCAAAGCACTAATTATAGAGGAAGTACCATTCCCATAGCCTATTAAACCTAGTTTTAAGGGTAAGATATAAGTATCTTCTTGATGTTAACCACTAACCGATGCACCATATAAATAAATAAATAGATATATTCCTAAGGTTCAATAAATAAAGAAATTTTAGACATTCTGAAAATATCATAAGGTATGTGGAAACTAAAGACTATGTTTAACTATGTATTATGGCTATGATTATTAGGGAAATCCCCCCATGCCATGATATCTATAAATGATAGACAATAAATTTAAATATATTATTGATTAGCCCTTGATGAAAGTAGCTAAATACTTTTTAAAATACTAATACATGATTTCTAGGGAAAGCCAAAAAAAAGAGAGAGTGAAATCAATGATTCAAAATATAAGTTGCAATTTTTGGTTGAATTACTTAGGGGAGTGTATAAGTAGATTTTTAATTTTTAGGGAATCAGATAAAAGTGGCTTGTATTAGTTTTAGGTAATGGTATAAGGTCTAATAATCCTGTGAAGCACCAAAAGTCTACTAACCCCTTTCCCAGTACACCTTTTAAGGCATGCACTCAAAAATATTGAGATTCGATGGATTCCTACAAGAGAGAAAGCATCAATAGCTAATAAAGTTTGTTTTAAATTTTGTGTGTATATAGAAGGTGTTGTCTCCACAAAAGTCCCTGATTTTGAATGAGTCTATCCATAAGGAATCAAATTTTCCATGATTTCCCTTTAGTTCTTTGCAATTATCTCAAAGAAGAACAAGATCTCCCACCTAAAAATCCCTTCTCTTTTATTTTTTATTGAAAAATAACTTAACTTGAGCTTGATGCTCAATAAGTCTGTTAAAAACTGGTGCTTTGTCTTCTTCAAGCTTACTTAGCTTTCAAAGTTCTAATTTTCAATAGCTCTAGCTAGTTTTAGTGTAGGTAATTCAAATGTTATTTGAATTTTTGCATTGATCCTTTAGAGAAACTAAAATGGGGACATGCTTATGGCTTTCTTTAATGTTATTTTATATTCCCATAGTGCATCATATAACTTTTTGTGTTATTTCCTCTGATTTTCATCAAGGTCAGTTTGGGAATAATAGTGACCAGGTTCTTATTGCTTGAGTCAACTTGGTCATTTCCCTTTAGGTAATAGTCTAAAGAGTAAGATAATGAGATGTTGTAGCCATATTAGAACCCAATAAATTATGAAGAATAAAAATTTGAGGCATTATCTATTAAGATCTTATGTGGAGCACTGTATCTCACTAAAACATTCTTCTTGATGAAATAATAAATAAATTTTGAAGTTGTCTTTTTGATTGGGATGGATTATACCCATTTGGTGAAATAATCTATAGTAGTGAGAACATGTATGTGTCCTATACTTAAATGAGGATTCATATTTCCTAAAAAATCCAATCCCCATGGTTGAAAATGTTATTATATCAACACTGGCTTGTGAGGGAATGTCATAAGTTTTGGTCATCTGACAAATTACTAACAAGCCTCACATTTCCTTACCCATGTATATGAGTCTTTAAATAGTGTTGGCCAATAGTAGTGAGCTCTTAAGATCTTCTAGGTTATTATTGGATTAAAAAAGTATCCACCACAATATTGATCATGAAAGTCTTGTAGGAGTTTCGTTTTTCATTCCCTATCAACATATCTTAAGAAAGAACCATCAATACTTTTTTTGAATAATGTGCCATCCTAGATCACATACTTTTTAGCTTTCAACTTGAGTGTCATGGATGTTTAGTATCTAGATGAGATGGACATTCTATACATGTCAAAAAGAAAGCAATATTTTCAAACCACTCATCAGTAGAATCTATAAAAAAGACGAAGGGGAGATCTTATTTATTTTAATCATTAGAATCTATTGATGAGATTGACTAAAAATATATTTGTCCTGCTATGAGCCAACACAATCCTTTTCCTCAAACCAATTTTTTGGGTTTGATTTTGAGGTCATATTCATAAACTTTGGTTATCTAGTTACCTCTCTTAGACCCTATCTCTTATTGAATTAAAATAGACCCTATTTTACTTGTCATCATCATAATGGAATGTGAAGTAAAATATATTACCTAAACTACTTGATAGATTTCATAATTATGTATACATGTTTTTCTTATGGAGAATATTTTAGCTCATATTCCTTAAGACTACAACTCATTAATGTAATGGGAGATTCAATACCTTCATCATTATTTTGAATCAATATAGCTAAGATAGTATGTTCTGAGGCATAATGATAAATGATTAAGATTTTTTCAAGTCAAGATAAATGAGAGTTGGTGCACAAGCAATAGTAGTTTTTAATTTCTCAAATGCCTCTTTGCCATCATTATTCTATTTAAATGAGGGTTTTCATTTCATCATCTCATCAATATGACTAGTAAGCTCTATAAAATCAGGAACAAATCTCCTTAGAAAATTCACTTTTCCAAAAAATGAATGTACACTTGGATTGATAGTCGGTAAAGATAATTTTTTAATCACTTTAACTCATTCTTGATCAATATTGATCCCTTCTTTGGAGATAATGTGTCTAAAGAGTTCTTCTTTAGCCACCCCAAAAATTAACTTTTTAGGGTTTATATAAATACAATGTAGTCAAAACTTTTTGAATACATTCTCAAGGTGTCCATAATGTTCTTTTCTCTTTTTTGAAAACACTGTTAGGTCATCTAAGTAAACCAAAATTATCTTGTTCTTTATAACTTTGAATGTGATATCTATGGCCCTCTAAAATTTATCTCTTACATTAATCAATCCAAATGGCATTCATCGATATGTAAAAGTACCACAAGGTGTTGTGAAAGTTGTTTTATGTTGATTTTATTTATCAACCTCAATTTTATTGTAAATTGAGAAACCATCCAACATCAATAGCATTTATAAACCTATAACTACCTAAAGGACTTGATCTATAATGGGCAATGGATGATTATCTTTAAGAGAGACATGATTTAGATACAAGAAATGTATGCAAATCCTAATTTCACCATTCTTTTTATGATTTAGTATTATGTTGGTAATCCAATTTAAATGATGAATAGGGAAAATAATCTCTGCATTCAACATTTTTTGAATTTCTATAAAATTTATACTTATAATCTTTAGATTATATTGTCTTTGTTTCTATTTAAATGGCTTAGCATTAGATTTTATAGGAACTATGTGTTGCATTTATTTGGAACAAAAAGACTTCATATCTTCATATAAATATGCAATAATGTCTATATATTTTCAAATCAAGCTCACAAATTTTCTCTTTTCTTCAGGTGAACAACATTTCCCAATGTTAACCAAATCTGGGTTATTTTTAAAATCTTATGTTCACTTTCTCATAGTCTATTGAACCGAAGGAATCTTTCTACATTTTTTATTTGATGAAGCTATCATGCTTGTCAAAAATTTATTCCAATGATACTACACCTTTATTAATCTTATTCCCTTTCAATTTGATTAGTACTTCTACATATTTTTCTCCAGTAATGTCTTCCTTATGAGTTTGTAATGAATATCCTCTATATGTTGAATCACTACCTTTAAAGTATAGATTTATGAAAAAATCACCTTTTCAATAAAGGAAATGATTTTTTGATCATCATTGAATACCTATTAGTTCTCTAAATTATTTGATATACTAGGTTAATACACCAATTCAATTATGTATTTATCCATACCAACTTCTGAATGTGGAATCAACAATGAAGTTGACACTACAAGGATGTCTACTTTAGAGTTAATTTATATTAGGATATCATACATATAGAATGCATAAAAATTTTGTATATTATCCTAGACTTTATTTTTGTAGTGCCTCAAGCAATCATTCTTTACCTAATATTACCCTTTGATCTGCTTTACAACTAGTTCTACATCACCCAACACTTTCAGGTTTTTAATTCCCATTTCTTTCGTAACCTATAATCCAAGTAAATGTGTTGCATATTCTATGGTATTATTAGGATGCTCAAACTACAAATTATAAGAGAAATTAAATATTTCTTTGTTTGGGGATATCAAAATAATTCATGCATAAGATCCTATTGAAAAGTAACTACCATCAAATTCTAATGTCCAAACTTCATAGGGATTGATTTCCATGATTTATGACATATATAGATATTTTTATAAAATAAAAAAATAATTGCCTATACTTACATATTTATATAATATATCTTGCCTAAGATCATCTACTTTTTTCACTATGTATTTTGTTTTCAATTTTCGTTCAAAGCATTATTTCACTCTTTTGACTGGGATCATTGCATGTGACAAGTCTAATTAAATTTCACCACCAAGTTCCTTATGAAAATTTATCCATAATATAATACCATATATTACTAGGATGTCATCTACCATAATGTTAATTTTAATCCTCCTCTAATGGAAAGAAGCTAGGGCAATTTAGGCATATTTGATTTGGCCAACTAATAAAACTTGTCTAGCTTTGATTGAGTAATAATGGCAAAATGTTTTTATACACATCAATGCAAGGGCATGAGTAACTTTGATAGGCATTCAATTATCATACACTCATGTATCAATGATGGAGTTACTTACTTTACATCCTTTGAGAAATAAGGAAATATAAAAAGGGTTAACTTTATTAGACTTGGAAGTTACTATAGCCATAGAGTTTATTGGATTGGAAGAAGGTGGGGTGGTTAATATTCATTTGACATTAATATTATTATAATTGGGATTTTTGCCTTTGATAAATTATACTATCCTATTTAATTTATTTGGATATGTTCTCAAATATTTAACTTTTGATAGCTAAATTTTAGTTTTATTGACATGTTTAATTATATCAAAGGCAACTAGGCTAGCATAAGAAGATAAGTCTATATGTTGAGATAAATTATCATTATTATTGATATGAGGATTACATTTTTTATAACCAATGGTAGTAGTTAGGGAGGAATCACATGTTTTATCCATTGGTTATTTTATCTTCATCTGAATAGGATGTAATGTTCCTTGTGGAAGAATAACCTTTGTAGATTCTTATTGTCCATCATTTTATTGATTTTTCTAGTTCTAAGCCCTTGTGAAGACTGTAAAATACTAACTATTAATGTATCTAACATTATCCTCATAATTATCTCATCTGTATTGTATTCCAAGAATGCATTTGTAGAGTCACCACCAGGTTTTTCAATTTTGCACTCTTGAGGATCTAACTTTTTTGATTCATTTTCTTCTTTAATTTATTCATATCCGAATATATATATTGTTTCTAAAATAACATTTACTAAAGGATTTGTATTTGAATAAGGAAGATATTCCAATACAAGATTCTATTGAGAATCTAACAATCAATGATGCTTCCTTTGAAAAGGCACATAGTTTCTTCTAGAATATCTTGGTAAAGAGCAGTGATGGTTTTCTGAGGTAGTTGTTTTTTTAAAATTGTTATATCATTAGTCAATTTTTTAAAAAATTGATCAATATAAGATTGACCTAAATTTTATGCCTTACCTTTATGAATAATTTTTATTTTTTTAGCCATTATCATGTCATTTTCAATGTCAATGCCTAATGTCTGAGTTGCATTCAAGTTGGATACTCTAGCCCTTCTCAACTAATAACTCACTTCTAGAAATTGAGAATTAATAAATAAGCATTTATAATTTTTATTTGTTAGTTTAGAAATTTATGGTATTTTATAAAATAACTTGTTGAATTTAACTATGAAATCTCTCATGGGTTCATAAAATTATTTTTTCATTTGAGTGAGTTCAACCAATAATGCATGTACATCTTTTATTGGTTTGAATCTATATTCAAATTTAATTTTCATATCATTCCAATTGGTAATGGCTCCTAGAGGAAGATGATAAAACTAGTATGTTCCTCCATTATGGAGAGTTTCAATGAATAGCCTAACTATGATATCTTCATATTCAACACCCAAAATTACACATGCTACAAAGAAAGTAGTAATATGTTCATCTGGATGTTGCTCACATAACTTGAAAATTTTGAAAAAAAAATTCATGAACATTTTAGAAGTTTATGCAACTATCCCAAAGCCAATGGACCAATCACATTACCCCGTGATTAAGCCATGGTTGGACAAACTACTTGTAATGGGATAACAACACCTGATAAGATAAGGGCTTGACTTGTGATTATTCCTCCTTGTGATTATTTACTTTTCTTAGGAGTTTTAGGAAGACTGAAAACTTTCTCGAATTTATTCTTTTATTTAGTATTCAACTTAAAATTAGAAGCTTTTTGTAACGGATGAGAAGGATCAATTTCACCCTTTGATTTACTAGCCCTAATAAATCATTTTTCTACCGGTTTTGGAGAAATAGTATTGTAAGATGGAAATTTTGAGCAATAATATTTATATTTGAAAATTATATCAAAAGTTACTCAAAACACCAATCTTCAAAATTTGAAATAAGCAAGATCATAATGCAAACAAAAATGAATTCAAAACAAAATTATAATAGCATCATGACCTCGACCCAATCTTGATTCAAATTGATTATTTGTGATCACTTGCTCTTGATTGAATGGATTTGCTTGGAAGACTTAGATTAATGAAATAGCATGTGATTGGCTTGATAATGGACCAAGTTGATAGTTTGATAGATTTAGTTGATAGAATATTTTAGAATGAAGGCTCATGGATTCTCTAGTTGGTTCAATGGAGGGTAAGATTAGTTTAAATAAATAATGGAAGGATATTTTCCAATGAATTAAAAATTCATTAGAAGCCTCTAGAGAAGAAGACTATAGAGAGGAAGGAGGGGATTCTAATAAATTTAAAATTCCTTAAAATTCTTTAGAGATAACTCTCTAGAGAAGGAAAAGGGTGGTGGAGAGTTATAGATTCCATTAAGGAATCTAATGATGATTAGGGGGAGGTTAGATTAGTTTAGAATAAGGGTTAGATGAGGAATAGGGGTAAGCTTGTAGGAAATCCTAAGAGTAGGTAGGTAGGTGGGTTATGGGAATTTTAAATTCCCAAATATTAGACAAGTGGGATGAGTTAGTAGATAATGGAGACTTAGGTAAATTAATTAGGCATGGGATGTTATAAGGTTAGTGTAGGATGGGGGATATGTTATAAATATTATATTAGGATTATGATAATATGAAATTAGTGATGTTAGTGATGAAGCAAGCAAATTTAAATGCATAATTTTTTCTCTTTTTTGAAAGGGCATCATGAGTGGATGAAGTAAAAGGATAAATGGTCTTTCAAAGAAAAAAATCACTCATGGATGAATGTTAGTAAATGATGTTATTAGACATGTGATTATGCCCCCTCAAGGGGACATGTAGGGAGGAATGAGGTAAATGACCACTCAAAAAGAAGAAATGAGGGGCAAGATGGATGAATTGATAAGGGGGTGAGATGTGAGATGTGGGAATGATGAGGAAGAAGATAAAATTGACATCAATAGTGAGCTATAAATTGATGATGCCCATGGCAAAGACCTATGCACAGGGAGTGGAAATGGTTATGTCATGGTTGTTGATACATCCCAAGGGAGAATCAAGAGTAACATGATGATGATAAGATAAAAGGCCACAAGCTTTAGACATATCCCAAGCAAGCATACATGTTAGGGTGAGTTATGGACCAAGATGACTGATAGATGAGGCTATGAGTTATTGACATATCCCAAGTAAGGACATATGCATGGGAGAGTGCCAGGCCAAAATAAGACTAATTTGATAAGCTCAATGATGAGTGTAGCTCAAAGGTGAAGTTGATCAATATGATGAAGGAGATGAGAAAGAAAAAATAATATTATCGAGTGACCAAAATATGAAGTGGAATAATTGGACTGCAATGCATCGAATCAATGATCTAGAATGTGATTAATAGAAATGATGCCCCTAGTAAGGACACATGTAAGGGAGTGAGAGGTGATAAAATTTAAGGTCCTAGTCATGCCCCTATTGAACGAAGAAAATGTAATACTTAAATGATGAATTTACTAATCAATGATAATGGATGATAGCTGAAAGAAATTATGGATGTTGTGATTTTTTAGGCCTAATCAACAAGTGTAGGTGATTGACAAAAATATTAGGGAGATGATTATGAGGATGGTAATTGATCAATAGACCAATTGATTAATGAGTGATATTATAGCTCAAATATTTGACTAGTTTAATATGCAAGGATGATGAAGGATAAGAGGGATGTGATGATGAATGTTGGGAAAAGAAGAGAGAGTGGTTGAGTTGACCTTAGACATGTTATGTGACTAAGAATTGCCTACATAGTCTAAATAGACCTCAATCTAATGTAGTTTAGACTAGATGATGGATGACAAGATAAACTATAGGAGGAGGATGACAATGACTATTAGACATGTTAGTTTTTTTATAAAGGATGTGACTTAGATGTTAGACATGAAGATAAAGGATTAGGATAAATGATGGGAGATGAGATGACAAATGTTGATGACTAGAGATATAATAAATAAATAACTAGAGGATATAGATGGGATGATAAAAGGGTTGGAGGAATGACTTAATATTAGATGAATGGACCAGGATGAGTAACTTGATGATGGGATTAATATCATTAGATGTTTAGACACATGATACAATATAGGAGAAATGATGAATGTAGTCCATTATCAAGACATCATTATTGTAACAAGGCTCATGTAGTCTAAGTAATCCAATGTAAATATAGAACTAGGAAGTATGCCCCATGATGTAAGTATAACCAAGAGAAAATTATGCCAAAGTGCATGATTATAAAAGGTAAAATGACGAACTCTTCATAGGATACCTAAAAACATTATTATATATTTTTTGGTTCCATCATATCATCCTCATTTATTACACTTTTGATGAAAGAGACATGATGTAAGACTAATAAAAGAAGACAAATATAGATAAGCAAATAAACTATTTAAATATATACATGATAAAAGACATACAAACAAGTCAACTAACAAAGAGAAGACAAGTAACACACACAAGTATCTACATGTAGTGTCATTTTATCTTATCTAATTATCTTTATTAGAGTTGATAGGATGAGTGATCAGGTGATGAGTTGGACTAAGTTGGTCATGATGATCTGAATTTAGATTAAGGTTATAGACTTAGAAAATGGTATGGAGTTGGAGTAGACTAGGGACTCATATTAGGATAAGGTTATAGATAAGGACTTGGATTCTAAGATTAGGACATATGACAAGATAAGATGACAACATGATAATACCACTAATACATGAGACAAGGCAAGATGACATGGACAACTTAGGATATAAGATAATTTGACCAAGATACTCAAGATATATGACATGATGACAAGAAACAAGACAACTTATATGTTTTGGGATTTTGTGAATTTTATAATTTTTAAGGTTTTTTTAGAATATTTCAATTTTTATATCTTTTGAGAATATGTATATACACTATACAAATGGGGTTACTAGTAAAGGGAATACTAAGCCTAGTAATTAGGATAAAAATGGATGAAATGTTGGATGGGATGACAAAAGGATGATGGTGGGACTAAAAAGGGGATGAGGATCAAGAAAGAATGGATTAGGGATCACCAATGACCACAACATGAAGGAACTAGATATCTAGTTGCCTGAGTGTCCATTGGAGGGTATGCCAAGATGATTACATAATATTTTCTATGACATCTTCCAATATTTTATGAAGGTAAAAATTGGAGTAAATTATGGATACAATAAGATACATGATATGATGGCATATGATGGTTAAAAAAAATAGACAGAGGGATAAGCTAGACAAGGATAACATGGTGGGGATTGATAAGGGATGGATTTTACCCCCAAGTGTTGAGGTAAAATGTGGATAATAGATTATTTTAGCATGATGATAAAATTCAATTTTCACCATGGTGCTTGCCCAAGGTGCCAGAAGACTGGTTTTCACTATTGGATGAATGATTTTATTTATTTATTATTTATTTATTTATTTATTCAGTTGACTTTTGGCATCTTGATTTATTAGAGGTGGGTGAGATATAGGATGTAGACATTTTCATGATCTTTAACCAACAACTTTTTTAGAGATGTGTGAAACTAGGATCATGTTATTAATGCTGGATGTATTGATATCCTTGTGAACTTTTTTGAATCTTGATTAAGACCCATCAAAACATCTAGACTAGGTTTCTTCATCACCTCTACAAGAGATGATGTTGCTTGGGTTTGTGAGGTATGGAATGTATGGGTTTAGGGTTTGGATTTGATGGTGATGTATAGGACTTGATTGGATGATAGGATCATGATTGGAAGGTGTGATAGGTGTTTGAGGATTAGGACTAGCAGTTGCACACATCCTTGGATATGTTGGACATTATTTATTTTATTGGTGTTATATGACAAAAGACTTTAAGAGATCTAAGATACTTTGACTTTGTGATTTATCTTTGATCTAATTATTTGAAGGATTATTGACCATCTTGATATTAATTTTGACATTATTTTGATTTTTAGACTTGATTATATCTTCACTACCCCTGCTTCTTGACTTTGGGCTTCACCAGAGGAGATTGATATTTGACTTGATATATGATGATTATTTAGACTTTGATGGTCCTCTAATTCCTCAAAGAGGGTTTCACTAGGGGAAGACACTTTTTGATTAGGCTGATAATTTGACTTTTCTTGATAGTGACTTGTTAGATCAAAGGTGATTTTATCATCATGTGCGACTTTTTGAATATGATCTTAGACATTTATATTTCTAGCACATGTTATGTTACCCAGGGAAGAGTCCAATGATGTATGTTCCTAGTCATCCTTATGGAAGAAGGTGATTAAATTATCATTAATGGGAAGAAAAGGATTCATGATGGATGAAGGTAAGGGAGATGGTAGGATTAGGTCAATAAGTGGTGATGGGGCAGCATGGTCTTCATAGGGTTTCTTAGGAGACCCAATTTTGACATTGGAAAAGATCTCCTCAAGAGCAGTAAAAGGATCACTATGACTAGCTACAAGACATGAATCTGATGTAGGATCATATCTAGTCTGATTATATTTAACAGATAAAGCTTGTAAAAACTTTGTTATGACTTCATCATCTTGAATGGGATCAAAATATGTACATAGTGATTGGTTGACATCTAGATTGTAGGTACCCTTAGAAAGGTAGACATAGTCACCATCTTCAACATTAATTAAGGATGATGATCTTGCTAAAGAATCTGATCTAGATACTAGTGTTGGACATGATCCAAATGTAGACAAGACTTTTATTGACCCCAATGTTGATTCTAATGCAATGCTACTAGTAGAGGATTCTTTGTCCACAATCAACCTCTCCAAATGGGGTCTTTGATATGATGGGTGAGAGGAAGACGATGGAGGGACAATGGATTTTCCAAATATAGGTCCATAGAAGAAGGTTTCATGAGAGAAGGGAGGACTAGGTTTATTGGAAAGAGAATTGTCATTAGTGAAGGATTTATTGAAGATAAGTGGACCATGGAATATGAAATTGGTGTCTTGACCTTGGATTGAAAATGAAAAGGCTTTATTGTGATTAGAAAAGGAATCTTGACATACTTCTTCTTGTTCACCCTTAGATGTAGGCCCATATGATTCATTCTCAATTTTTATGTCACCATGATGGATGAGGTCTTGGACATAGTTTTCAAATTTATGACATCAATTAATGATATTCCCCCAAGTCTGGTAATATATATAATAGTGGTTGGCTTCATAATAAGAGGGATTAGGCTTTAGTAGGATCAAGATGTCATATGGGTAGATAGACCATCATGTCAGTGGAAAAAAGTTTATGGAAGAGGGATTCTAAGGATATAGTAAGAGGAGTATATGGCTTGTCTTCACTTTGTGACTTAGATGTGGAAGCATTGTAATTTATATCAAATGGTTGTTATCGTGATTGGGTGGTCAAACTAGTAGATGATGAGGTGACTAGGATAGGATTCCCTTTGCTAATGTAGGAAGGGGTAGATGATTGGTTATGACTGGTGGATGCAAGATTTGAATGGGATTATGTAGTATGAAGAATAGGAGTATATTGATGTGGATGGGTGCATACTAGAGGTAATGTTGGGTGGATGGGGTCAAAGCTTGTAGGATGTGGAGTGCTTATCTTAAGGAGGCAAGAAAGAAGTACATCCCTATTAGCCATGAGTCATTTCTCAATCAGGGTATCAACCAAATATTTTTTATATACCATGGATCAAGATAGGAGAAATTATCAATTATGTGGTTTGATGTCCCTAATCAGCAAGTGCAAAGGATTGAATAAAAAGATCAAGGGATGAATATGAAATATGTTGAAAAAATTTGGATAGAGGCTTACTTTAGTCTAATCTCAAGTTTTATTGGATATTTTTATGTGATATGATGTTTTATGAGGTAGGACAAGACTAAGTAAACCAAATTAGGATGTGAGCTAGACTTCAACAATTTAGACTTGATTTGACTGAGTG
This sequence comes from Torreya grandis, assembly GCA_037957365.1. NCBI lineage: Eukaryota > Viridiplantae > Streptophyta > Pinopsida > Cupressales > Taxaceae > Torreya > Torreya grandis. Next base: position 3,086,605 of record JARHVA010000312.1, on the reverse strand, counting down.
AGCTACGACAAGCTCTAAGACTCAACTGGGCCAAGACTAGACCAAAAGACTAATTTTTACTAGGGGTTGATTTGATTTTATATTATCTCAAAACCAAAATTATCGACTCAAATAGGATGAGATTATTTGATTGATAAGTTGATAAGATTGTGATTATCACTCAAACTTGACTAGACATAAGCAATCTTATAATCGTGACCCTCGTGTGAAAAGAGTTGTTTTTAAACATGGATGAGGACTAACATATGAATATAGACTTGATGAGATGATTAATATATTCAAGGGGATTATAAGGTAAGGACAGATTGGACTATGACTAGGCTAGGTTATAATGGATAAAGTGGTGAACAAGGTGATTAGGCTAGACAAGGTCAAGATAAGTGACAAGGTGTCAAATTAAGATGAGGTGGGTTTTTTGATGGGTAATATGATTTGTAATAATATTCTAAGAATGAGTAAGACAAGATAAGGTTATGTGAGGATATGGTGATAAAAAGGACTAGGATGTGACCAAGATTGGTTATAAATAAGATTGATTTAGTCTTAAAGATGACACTAGGGATGATTAATGTTAAGGCTAAGTGAATAATATGAGATTAAAATATGATAAAATGTGATGGATATATGACAAGATTTGATTAAGGTATGTAATTGATGGGTGTATGACTAGTGTTAGACATATGAGACTAGACTAGGATGTGACTAAGATGATAGGGGTAATGAGAGATATGATAAGATTTAAGATGTGATAAGCTTAAATGATGTACACACATATACAAAGCAAATATGTATAATAGGATGGACATGATGATATGACTATGAGACAAGGATATACAATATGATGATAGATTAAAGAGGCTTAGGTAGGTGTGCATAGGCTTGGATAAAAGGCTAACTCAGCTCACAAACAACACTGGTCTAACACAACATTCATCAAAATCAAGCAAACCACAACCTAATATTAGTAAATGGATGTGGGAGTATAACTCAATGACTACATTATCTAATGGCTTCATTGGTGAGGTTATAGGTTTTTGACCCATTACAGAATCTTTGAAACCCTCTCAACACTATTTACACATAACAGTCACTTGGGAGCTGATACTGACTCTGACAGTAAATCACCTATTATGGCCAAAGGTCATATTCTATGTTGTACATACTCTTTAAGGTCATCCCCAATATACACTAGGTACATGGATCCCAACTCCGTATAGGGTGTTATTTGATTCTTAGGTCAAATAATTAATGTTTTTCCTTTATGGAAGACCTGTATGGGTAAACCACTTAGCCTAACAATAGTTTTCATTGATTTTTGTGCTCTGTTATAACATGAAGTGTGGTTGAATGTGCAGTGATGAAATATATGTCACCAACTCCTAAGACTATGGTAAGTGCATGAAAATCACTTCCATATCATGTTACCCCCTAAAAAAATAAAAATGGGATGTTTTGTTAGTGGTTTTTAATCCTCTGATACTCATTGCAAGGATGCAGGGAGGAGAGCATACACCACTATAGCCCTCAAGTGATACTCAAGTAATCAAAAATATTTATTAATTGATTAAGTGTGATATATACAAGATAGATTTTAAAAAGCCAAAATATTTGATAGGTGGCCTATAAATCAAGTGATTAGTAGTTTAAATTTGGTGTTAATAATTAATTAAATTAAAATCAGATTTAATTCACCATAAAATTAGAATTTTAAACACATAAACTAGATTTTAAATGTGTAAGATCAGATTTCTCTATGCACTACTTGCATCACGAAATCAATTCCTCAAATCATAAGAAAATGTTTCTATAATGGAGAAAATAAAAAACCATCAATAACACATAAGACAAGTATACCATGGTTTACCCAATGTGGGATACATCCACCAAGAAAGTCCTCAATAAAATAATAACAAATAAATAGTATAAATTCTTCAAAGAGAACCTCTCACATAGATTGTATATCTCCTCAAGAATTCATAAAAGAATTCTCTAAATTATTGATCCAAATATGATATCTATCAACAATCTTCCATAAATTATATGCCACATCTGTACCTATATAAAAACACACCACAAGTTATTATACCACACCCTATAAAAATAAACATCAATCTGCAAAGTCACACCACCACCTGTATATAAACAAATATGGAAGAAATCAACCCAAGAAGAAGAAACTCTCCATCCTTATCCAATATATCCTTATCCTCAAGGAAACATGCCATCCTCTACCCAGTCAAGTTTATCCTCAAGCCCTCCAAGTAAGGAACATGCCATCCTTGTCTCTCCTCCAAAAAAGGTTTACACAAATTACAATGATATAACAACTAACTCCCTAAAAATAAGGAAGTCAATCCCACTTCCAAAAAACATGGAAGTCAACATGGAAAATACATATTTAACAACTAATTCCATAAAATAAGGAAGTCAATCCCACTTTCAAAAAACATGGAAGTCAACATAGAAAATTAGAAAAATATCTAAGAATATTCCACTCACATGTAAGCATAGTTCCACAAAAGGTGGAGTGAGGAATGGTCACAGTAAAATGTGTTTCCCCACAGCTGTGGAGCTTTCTAAGCCCCCAAAATGTTCCACCAATGTTATGTGATAGCCATAAAGGGATCCACACTCAACATTTGGCAATCTTGAGGGGTAACTTGCAAGACAAGATATTAGATAAAAAATATGACCTGCAAGACAATATTTTAGACAAAACATACAAGACAAAATGTTAGTATTCTTTAACATGATAAGATTTCCACTAATTTTACCCTTGTAAAAATCCAAATAAAAGGTTAGTCTAATAAACCTCAATAAAAACACTGAAAAAATCACAATTTTTACACTATAACCCTTTGAATGAGGGTCAGGATGTGTGAGTCTAGGGGTGGAAACCCCCAGTGGGGTCAAGGGTCAACACCCCTTGTAGGGTCAAGGGGAAGTACCTTAGGCAAGTCACAGTATAGGGCAGGGTCAAGGGGTAGTGCATGTAATGTCAAATGTAATTTGGGACTTACAAAAGCCTCAAAATGACTCAATATTCACCAAGAAAGGTCCAAAAAATGCACTTAAAAGAGAAAATTTATGAAGAAAAATAAAGAGTAAAATCACTACTGGTTTGATTAAAACTGTAGTTATATAGTCAGTATTAATTTAAAAATACATACAAAGACTCAAAATTGTAGATATGAAGTCAAAATCGTAGATGTAAATAAGTGATATTATAAACAATCAATAAAATGCTATGATTACCATGTGGTTAGGCCTATTCAAAATCATTAATAATGTTTTCAAGACCTTGATTGAAACTCAAAATTGTAGATGGCTAAGAAGTGATATTGTAGACCATGATAGTAACTGCACAGTTAGGCAAGCAAAATCACTTATGAGATGTGTAAAATCATAAATGCAAAGTATGATCTTGATTAAATATAAGTGACTTTGAAAGATAGACAAAAACCTAATATATATTTATAGATTTTTAGATATTAAATGAACTTATAAGAGGTAATAAACTATGATTTTTATTGATTATGTTATTCACAGTTATTTTTCAAAATTAAAAGAGGATTAAATTACATGTATTTTAAAATTGAAATTAGATAGTTGTGATATTACTCAACATTAGATTTTAGCTTAATCTAGCAAGACAGAGGTTAGAAGGATAAAATAGATATATACAAGCAATAAGTAAAATATATATGGATGATAATAAAATAGATAATAGATTGAAAGCTTTATAAATTATCTACTAATCAAAATCATGATTGCCAATGTCAAAAATGCAACTAAGAATCAAGATCACTACTACCTATTCAAAATTGCAATTATAAAATCAAAATCACAACTGTATAGAAGTGATTTTGACTATAAGTTAGGTATCTAAACAACTATTGGTTAGTTTTCATGGTTAGTTCAAAATTGTGAGTGTTGGGGTCAAAACCACTTGTGCAAAATTTATGTTTTTAGAGCAAAGTCAAAAATTGCCTAGAAAATGAGATTTTAAAATTTTTGAGCCATAATCCATCTTCAATCTAACCTACAAGGCAAATATCAAGCACTCCAAGCACACAAGGTTAGTCCAAATGGATGGCTCCCACTGTGGTCACCAAATGTAAGATGGAAATTTTGAGCAATAAGATTTAGATTTGAAAATTATATCAAAATTTACTCAAAACACCAATCTTCAAAATTTGAAACAAGCAAGATCATAATGTAAACAAAAATGAATTCAAAACAAAACTATACCAACATTATGACCTCTTAAACCCAATCTTACTCCAAATTGATTATGCTTGATCGCTTGCTTTTGATTGAATGGATTTACCTAGAAGACTCAAATTATTGGGATAACATGTGATTGGCTTAATAATGTACTAAGTTGATATTTTGATAGATTTAGTTGATAGAATATTTTAGCATGAAGGCTCATGGATTTTTTGGTTGGTTCAATGGAGGGTAAGCTTGGGTTAAATAAGCAAGGGAGGGAGATTTTCCAATGAATTAAAAATTTATTGGAAGCCTCTAGAGAAGAAGACTCTAGAGAGGGAGGAGGGAATTCTAAGGAATTTAAAATTCCCTAGAGAGAACTCTCTAGAGAAGGATAAGGGTGGTCGAGAGTTCTAGATTCTATTAGGGAATCTAATGATGCCTAGGGGATGTTAGATTAGTTTAAAAGAAAGGTTAGGTGAGGAATAGGGGGCAAGATTGTAAAAAAGCCTAGGAGTAGGAAAGTAGGTGGGTTATGGGAATTTTAAATTCCTAAATATTAAACAAGTAGGATTAGTTAGTAGATAATGGAGTCTTAGGTTAATTAATTAGGCATGGAATGTTATAAGGTTAGTATAGGATGGAGGATATATTATAAATATTAGATTAGGACTAAGATAATATGAAATTAGTGATGTTAGTGATGAAGTGAGCAAATTTAAATGCATACAAGTGTTATTTTTGAGGTGTAGGTTAAATTTGAATAAATATTTGAGTTGGTCTCCTTTATCATGCTCTTCATGTAACCATTTCTTCATCTCTTTGTGTTAAGTTAATAAAATATAATTCTTCTTCTTCTTCTAATATTTCAACAATTCTTTGAAACTGTGTTGAGCTAGTCCTATTATCCCAAGCAAATTATCTCAAATTTTAGAGATATATTCATGTGTTTCACTTAACCAATTAAGATTTAGTTAAACTGTTGGTGCTTAAACTACCTAAATGGCCATTAGATGGATTTCTTATTGTAACTCTTATTTGAGTGGCCATATGAGTTGTTCTTCTAATTTGTCTTCTTTCTTATATTTGTGAAATAATTTTGGTAGTTATTTAAACAATGGTGGCACGATATTTTTCTTAATTTATTTCTCTAGAAACAAATTAAAAAATGCACAAGACTTATTCTATTCTCCCAAGTAAATTGATAAAATCTTGAAGCCAAATCTTTCTTTGTAGCTTCTATCCAATCTAAACTAGGTTGATGATCAAGGTCTTAAATAGCTAAAATGGTTATAAATGAATTTTACTGATTTTGAACTACTTGATGAGCTCTATGGGTTTCCCTATGTGCAATGATTCTCTATGTTCTCTTTACATGATTTGATTATTGGTTCAAGAATAGCAAAATATAAGAAACTCAACTACAAATACTTTATCAAAATCCCAAGCAAGTTTGTCGATATGTGAAATAATATCTAAATGTGTCAATTATTCCAAATCTAGGTTAGGTTGATAGAGTGGTCCTTGATTTGATGATAGAGTCATATAGACCAAAATCTTAGAATGTGGGTTGCATGAGAGTTACATAAATGGGCCCCATGATGGGTGCCAAAAATTGTTGGCATGAAAATTTGTCAAGAAGACAAATAAAGGTTTCCTGTCAATAGTCATGAGATAAATTCCCTCTCCTATTGTAAGCTAAAACTACCTTTATTGAAAACCAAAAAGGATGTGGAAAAGAAAACTATTCACAACAAAAATGATTTTTATCGAAGAAGTAATTTTAACCACAAAGTATGAAAAGGTGGTATAAATAATATATGAAGGTGTTTCACTAAAATTTTGCTTATTTTTTAAGAAGAAAGTTTTCAAATTTGAAATAAGGGTAAGGTTAGTATAACCTGGATTTGGTTTGTGCTTTGTGATCTAGATGGTTGTGGATGTTCCTATTTGGCTTGGGAGGATGACCTATAGATAAGAAACCACTAGAGAAGAATGGATTAGTGAGATAGTAGGGTGGATTTCCTAGCATGAGCTAGATCCAAGAAGTGCAAGCTTATTTGGATGCTATCAATCCACACTTTTAATATACTTAAGTTTTGATATGCTGAAAATAGATGATTGCATGAAATAATAGAAGGCACTAAAATAAAATATAAGAAATGCTTGGAAAGAAACAAGTGATCTTGACTAAAAATAAAAACAAATGATTCAATACTAATGCTAAATTACCCAAACTTGATTCAAAAAATAAGTTCAATTCTATGATAAAATAGAAACTCAGAAAGTGGAATTTGGGCATGGGTAGATGAGTCAAATAAGCTTGCTATTGTAAAATGACACACAGTGACCATCGGTGATTGGGTATGACCATTGATGATTAATGACCATCAGCGATTATGTGAATGTTGTTGGTTAGGCTAACCATTAATGGTTTACTATGGATTTGGGTTTGGGAAAAGAAGTTTGTTGGGGAGGTTATAGAGAGGATCTAGGTGTGGAGTTTGGGTTGAATGTTGGTCACAAGACAAGAATTGATACTCAGAGGTGTTTAGTTTAGGGATTGGGTATTTGGGTGAGTGAGAATGGTTTGTGGGTGGGGAGGATTAAATGTTTTGGAGTTTTAGAATTCTAAAACAAAAAAGTGAGGTGGAAGAGAAATAAAGGGGAAAGATAAAATCAAAAAAATATATAGATCTAATTACTAAATTTTGATGAAAGAAAACATAGAACTTAGCTTTTGAATTTGCCTAGGATTCAAAACCTACTTGATTGATTCTAATGGTGATTGATCCTTTCAACCTTCTCTTCCTCTCTTAATATAGAGAAAAGGGAGGTTCTAATCAAAGGGTTTAACAAATGGTTCATCACATAGTCTAATTATTCATTGATCATCTAAATAACTGACTAAATTTAGATAGCTAGTAATCAATGAGTGAATTACAATCAAACTGTAGTTGACTCTTTTGATCATGCAAGAGTTTAAGTAACCGTCGATGGTCAGGTCAACCATCAACAGTCGAGGGTAAACCATTGGTGGTTGGGGAAACATAGTCAAAATAACTAGGATTAGTCATTTTCACTTATGTTTGGTGGTTAGAAGGTTAAGAAATGGTCTAAGATAATAGACGAGGATCTATGGGGTGATTCAATGACTAAATGCATTATGTGGTTTTTGAGTGTCTACATTTTGCCCCTTTTGCTTATGCAATTTGTATTATCAAGCTATAAAATAAAAATGAAAAAGTTGGAAGAAGGTTGGGTGCCCTAAGTATGGGAGGAGGTGTTCCCCCTCAAATTAGGATTAATGAGGTGAAATAGTGTCAGGTGTAGGTTTGATAAATGGATAAGTTAGGTGATAAAAAAGGTAAAATAAGTCGGTTGATTAGATATTTAAGTATTAATAAGCATAAAAAATGTGATAAATCATGATATCATAGATCATGCATAGCCTAGGCTACCATAGTTGAGATAGGGTGTAAAACAAGGTTGGACTAGAAGGACAAGTGATAGGGTAAGTAATTATAGCAATAGTGTGTGCATGTTGGTTTAGCACCTATAAAATCAAGTCTCCTAGTTATGGTTGATGTATTCATAAGTATTTGAGGTAAGATGTGATCCTGAGAAAAAAATGATTATAGGTGTCAGGACCATGAGGGGTCATGCTCTGAGGCACCTAAATGGTCGGTATGTAAAAGTGGCATAAGTTCATCAAATATGGCAAGGTAATCGATGTGGTCAAAATGACCAAGGCAAGGTCATCACAAAAATTACAAAAGGTGGGCTGTAATGACCAAGGTAAGGTGATTTAGTTGGTTATTTAGTGGAGAATGAGATGAGCTCAAATTGGTGCATGGTTGGGTTGGGATCCAATTGGTTGCCTAATTTGGTGCATCACATGGAGTACTAAAAAGGTTGACCCATTTATTTGGTAAAAGGGTACAAAGTTGGTTTATGGGGTGGCAAAATCCTATAAGGGTCAACCGTTGATGGTCATGGTTGATTGTCAGCAGTCAATAATGATCGTCAGTGGTTAGATGTAAGCCATAAAAGAGTGACTATTAAAGGTCAAAATGAGCCTTCATTTTCTCATTTGTGAATAGTGACCTATGGGGTTTCTATTTGTCTTTGGAAAAAATGATAGATATTTTACTCTTTGAGTCTCGTACTTGTTAAATTAAAGTGGGTTTGATTAAGGTTGGATTAGTGAGTTGGAGTGTTGACTAAGGTAGGTCAAAGCAGAGGAGAGCCAGTGAGGATGCAGCGAGGAAGAGCTAGAGTGTGGGGTTGAGAAGTGGTGGTGGTTCTAAGGGATCCACCATAATGGTGGTCATGGAATGAGGTAAGTGATGTAATTGAATTTATTAGTTTTTCCCTTAATTTATTATTGTTTGGGATAGGGGTTTATTTAAAATGGTGGTTTTTATTATTGTTAACTAGGGTAAGGGGAAATGGGTAGAATCTAAAAAATTTGTTATCAAAAACAATGGGGGGATATAATTAGATAGTGTATAGGTAATAAGTGAGGTGTTTGGTGGAGTTTTGAGGGAGGTTCGGTAAGAACTAGGTTTTTTGGGTCAATTTTAGTTACCACATAGTGATCATCAGTGGTCACTATCGACCATCATGATCAATAAATAATCATTGAATGGTTAGTATGAGGACCATCGATGGTCTACACCTGAACCATCGATAGTTGATGATTGATCGATGATGGTTCCACAAGGAACTGTCATCGATCGACACTCAATCATTGGTGGTTATTACAAGTTTTGAATTGTTTGGTAGATATAAAAATTGGTTAACGGTTAGGTAGGTATAATGATGGGTGAAAGGTATGGGTAGGGTAAAACATGTACAACAGGATAAGATTAGTAGAAGACAATGTGTAGGTAGGATTAGGTAAATATTGGTTAAATCAGATAAGGTAAGGCATGGTAAAATAGGGTAAAAATGCATAGTTTACATGTGAAGGGCAAAGTAAACTAAGGTATATATGTTTAACCATGTAGATGAGGAAGCAGTTACAAATGCAAGACCAAGTGCCTTAGCTCTTGGATGAGGTATGTTGAGTGATAAAGAGTTAAGAATAGAAAAATATGACTGCAGTTGGCCTAGGAAACATTAGATATTACCAACACATGCCTAGAAACATAACTATGTTAGTGGTCCTCATTGAGAGATGGTACCCAATCATCAACACATTTTTTCTATCAACTAGAGATATTACTATCCTACCAAAAGATATTCACCAGATACTGAGGCTACTAGTACAAGATGAGTTGATAGAGCATATCAATGGTGAGGAGTGAGATGCACTCATGGATGTGTTGTATGAAGAAGAATTCATGCACGCTAGGTGTCATGAGAGAGGCCTCCATTATGTACCCCTATATCACATAAAAAGGGGAGGGAGATGGATTTTCATGATGATGATGATAGCGATGACTTTTTATGCATTGTTAGACTCTAGTAGTGATAGATTTCCCTTTTTACTTATTGGCATTCTTATAGGTATGTTGATGGATTTATTAGTGTACATTTAGGCCCTAGTTTTACTAATGTAGATATATCAGGAGCTTCAGGGATATAGGTTACATAGATGATATAAAATCAATGTTAGATTGCATTACATTGTTAGGCATATGAGCACATCAGGGTGCTTCGATCAGGTGGATTTCCATGGCATGCATGGACTTAGATGGAATTTAGAGTTACCTTCATGAGATGGAGGTATGAATACACACTCATACCACCATGGGGAGGAGAACAAGACCTAGAGTGGTATAGGGATAGGCTAGAGACCTTGATTGATGGGGAGGTCATCTAAAGACCATATACCAGATTTTTAGGATGGGTAGGTTATGCTAGGCAAAATTTATCATTATAGAGATATAAGTAGATTTATGGTAGACATGATCATGAGGTATATTTGATCCCTTTTGACAGGGTGAGGAGATAATTCAGGCTAGTACAGGATGTCCCAAGTGCTTTTTAGAGGTATAGGAGGGAAGATGTAGAGTTTCCATTGCCTGCTCTAAAGTTGGATGATGAGTATATCAATCATGAATTGCTACCTATGAGGGTAGACATGGATGATATGGGTGTCATTGAGGAATAAATAATATGGTTTCATGCACACTATGATACAATAGTGTTTGGAGTAGATGAGGGACAGGTTGGGTAACAGGTCATAGATGTTGACATGGAGGAGGGAAGTGAGGATCATATGGATGTAGATGCCCCTAATAGGTAGGCACTTATCATAGAGAGAGATTAGGTTAGGGAAACAATAGCAATAGCATAGGTATCTCTAGTAGTAGTGACCCTATAAAGAGATACAGGTCAGGCCCAGATGGCCACTCTTATGCAAGAGAGGGATCAGGGTAGATCCCAACTATCCTTGGTTACACAGGAAAAAGATGCCCTTAGATAGGTAAGAGGCTAGGCACCAAAACCTATAATACCTTTGAAGACCATTCCTTTGGAGATGTATGTGGCCACTATTGAGGAACTCAAATATTATGAGGCACTGGTCTTCAGACAGCTTCCAAATGAGCCTCAATATGGTGAAAACATAGCATTGGTTATCATGGGAGTTAGTAGTGCAACACTGGGTTAGTGGGTAGCATTTGTGTGTGTACATACATGTTCCAGAGATAGGTAGGCACTAGGGAGTATTAGTCCTCCTCTAATTTAGACTCCCATTTTGATGTAGTATATGATTTTGATACCGGTCTACAATTTGATGTAGTGAGATGTATATTCCTATGTGAGAGATATGGACATGATGTTATATATATGATTATGAATTATTTATGATCCCATGATGTGATTATGATTTTACAGATGTGGTTTATAGTTGTATTTATTGCTTATGATGTTATACATGTTCATGATGTGATTATTGTTTTATGGATGTGGTTTATGGTTATGATTATTACTTATATTTATGGTTAGGATATGATGTTGTGATTAGCATTTAGGATATATATGCTTAAAATATATGGTAGAAATGTTTTCAAATGAATGAATCTATGTTATCCTTTATCTAGATAGACATGTGATGGAATCACAAATGTGATGACTCATTGTTTTGTGATGTATGATTAAATGGTGATGATGTGATAAGTGGTTAATTTATTAAAATGTTTTATGAGTAAAAACATTTAAATAAAGATAAAATCAAAATCACTAAACAAAACAAATAATGATTTATTAAATGTTTTTAATTATTTGCATTTTAATTAGACAAAGGTGAATGGTTCTTGAAACACATATATTAAGTCTGGATAAAAAAACTATATGTGAGAAAAGATAAGAAAAAATAAAACAATCAAAAGACATACATCTAAATTAATGTATCAACAAGTTAGTTTAAGAAAGAAGAAGAGGACATGATGCTCTTTCATTAGTGAGGATCAAAACAAAATGAAGTTAGATCAGTTTATGAACATAAACCCTTCACATGACTTGCATTAGTGTTCGTTGGTTGGTTAAAAAGGTTCTTGTTCACATAATGTCAAGTAAAGCTCAAAATACTTTGTTTTATAGAGGGTATAAAAGGGGAGATGGATGAGAATGGAACCTTCATGTGAATCTATCTTTCCTCTTCTATAGGTTTCCAAAGAGCCAATATAAACAAGTCTATGTCATATAGGGTATAGATTGATTGATACGAGAAGTCTACTCATGGAAGTCGATTGCAGCTTCCAAATAATGGGTCTTTTGATAATTTTTATTGCTCTAGGAAACTAATCAATGTGAGAATATTCTAAAAAATTGCTTATTTTTGACAAATATGTTTATAGATCCATCCTTTAAGGGAGTGGTCTAAGCTTTTTAAGACTTGTTTTAGGCTTTGGGATAGTTATCCTTCAAAGGAGTAGTCTTTCTTATATTGAGCCATTTTGATGTTTTTTGGTAGCTATCCTTCAAGAGATTAGTTTGCTAATGCTAGAGATGACCCATAGGATAGTTGGTTGTTAATGTTTTTTCCTTTGATGACATAGACTTGAAGATATAGGCTAAAAGGCTTACCTTTATGAAGGCAAAACTAAAGCACAAGAAGGTTAAAATAATGGGTGAGAGGGTTTATTGAGGGACAATGACCATGGGATTCCATCCTATTGGGGATGAAAATTATCCATGAGAATCATGCCATGGATAGAGTTGTAGTACCCATATATAGGATTAAGGCTACAACTATGATGGAAAATCACACGATTTTGTGCTTTAATCGATAGTCCTCAAAGTGAGAGGGTGAAAGGGAAAATCTCATAAAATAAAGGATGAGCTTAAGTTAGATATAATGTGAGTTTGATCCTATTTTAACAAAGTAAAGGATGTAGATGAAAAGCATTGAGAGGCTCAAGTTCTAGTTTCCCTTCAATAGAGGATAATCGATAAGCTCCTAATCTATACTTATACATTATGATATAAGGTCCAAGGCAATTGAAAGCAAACTCACCCCATTTGCTTTTCTCCATATTAGTTATGTGTTTATTTTCCTTTAAGATAAGGTATCTAATTTTGAATTCTCATTCTCTTAGGTACTTGTTATAGGCACACTTGATTCATTCTAGATAGACACAAAGATGGTTAAGTACAGACAAATTATGTTCATCAAGGAGCTCAAGTTGAGATAAACATTCTTGATGATAATCACCTACAGAAATGATATTCTATAGGGATATACGAAGAGAGGTAATTTAGACTTTGAGAGGCAAGACAACCTCTACTCCAAAAACAAGAAAGAAAGATGTAGCATATGTAGGGGTTTGAATTCTAGTATTATATGACCATAAGGCAAAAGGAATGTGTAAATGTCAATCTCGACCAAATGTATTAACCATTTTATTCAACATTTTGTTAAGGATTTCGTTAGAAGATTTCACTTATTCATTAACATGTGGATGATAAGGTGAAGATAAAGTTAACTTAATGCCAAATGCATCATAAATATTTTCGACTTTATTGTTCTTAAAATATTTACCATTATCGGTGATAATTTTATGAGGAACACCAAAATAGTAGATAATGTGATGGTTGATGAAATTGATAATATTTTTGGCTTTGGTTGAGATGAGAGGAATGACCTCTACCCATTTGGTGAAACATTATATCATAGTGATGATATAATTATGTCACTGTGAAGAATAGGGGTTAATTTCACCAATAAGATACAATCTCCTATTGTGAAAAGGGCCAAAAATCCTTGGATACTTGGAGACTATGGCTGGTGCATGATGTAAATTGGCACGTTGTTGATATTTAACACACTTCTTCATATAGTCACAAAAATATTGATTAAGTGTGGGCCAATCGTATCTAATGCAAAGGATACGTTAGCGATATTTAGGCCACAAAAGTGCCCTATACAAACCCCATCATGCATTTCCTTAATAGCATGAGAGATTTCATGGTTACATAGGTAGTGGAAAAGAAGGCCATCAAAGCCACATTTGTAAAGGATTCCCCCTAATATGGTGTAATGAAAGGTACTCTAAATGAATGATCTTTAGCCATTCCTCGAAAGATCAGAAGGGATGATGGCAATGTTGAGATAGTCAAAGATTTGATTATACCAAAGATCAAATAGGGATTCTTCCACACTATAGATGGAAGGAGGATTTGATTTGGTATAAGAAGTTTTGGTAAGATGATGGATAGTGACAAATAGCTTTAATTATAAAGGTATGGATGGGATCTGGGAAGCAAGGGAAGTTATTGTGTTGACAAACTTGTTCGTAGATCATAGAATAGTTTAGATATGATAATGTTTAAATGATGTCAAGATTATATTGACTAGTTGTTTGTACTATTGTAAAACATCATTCTTACATTGATAATAAACATTTATTTGATTGGCCATGAGTTGGGAGTCACCAAAAATACTAATCATCTTAACTCCAAAGGTTAAAGTAGTTTGGAGACCTATCACTAGGGCTTCATGCTCAACCATGTTATTGGTATAATCAAAGTCAAGTTTCAAGGATAAAAGAAGAGGTTCAGCATCAAGAGGAATAAGGATGATACTAGCTTTCCCACCACATTGACATTTTGATCTGTCAAAGAACCTAGTTATTTGATAAGTGATATTTTCTTGAGAAAGGATTGCAATGGACTCATCAAGAAACTCAAGGGGAAATGGTTGGTTATTCACTAAAGGTGATTTAACCAATTGGTCAATAATGACTTGCCCTTAAATTAACTTCTACTAAAGGAACTCAAGATCAAACTTAGCTAAAAACATGAGCCACTTAACCATACACTAATTTTGGTATGGCATAAAGTGCATATACTTGAGTGGGTCGGTATTGGTTAGGACATTGGTCTTGTGTTTGAGAAGGTAATGGTGGAGTTTGGAAGCCATGAATACCAAGGTGAGGCAAATTTTTTTAGTATGGGTGTACCAAGTCTCATACTTTATAAGCATTCAACTTATATAGTATATGGCTTGTTCTTTATGCTGCTCATCTCGATGTGCCACAACATTGTACCTAAGGAGTGGTCAGTGGAAGAAATATAAAGGTAAAAAGGTTGATCTTCTTTGGGATGAATGAAAATGGGTGGAGAAATAAGGTGCTCTTTAAGTGAATTAAATGCCTTTTGATAGTCGTTATTTCACTTAAAAGATACATCTTTTTTTAGAAGGTGGTGGAAAGGTTGTCATCTATCAAAGAGCTGAGAGATGAAGTTATAAATGGATTGGAGCTTCCCCTACAAACTATAGAGTTTCTTAAGGTGGGTAGGAGGAGGCATGTCAAGGATTGATTTGATTTTGATAGAATCAACTTTTATTCCTTGAAGAGAGATGATAAAGCCAAGGAGATTTCCTGATAAGACCCCAAAAATACACTTCTTGGGGTTAAGGCAAATATGATAATAGATGAAGCATTCGAAGATAATCTTAAGAATGGCCAAATTATCTTTACGACATTTATATTTCCCAAAAATTTCATCGACATTGTCCTCCATGATTTTATGAGTAAGGGCATAAAAGATATAGTTCATAGTGCATTGGTAGGTTGTACCAGTGTTCTTCAGACCAAAAGGCATGATCCTATAGCATAAAGTTCCCTAAGGGGTGATAAATGTAGTTTTGTGTTGATTTTCAGGGGCAATCAAGATTTTATTATAATCCAATAACCTACCCATAAGAGATAGCATCTCATGGTCAGTTGTAAGATCAACAAGTTGGTCAATGCTTGGTAAAGTAAAGTCATCCTTTAAGAAAGCAAGGTTAAGGTTGAAAAAGTTTACACAAATGCAAAGTACCCTTATTATTTTGTGACAAGGATGACATTTGAGATCCATTGGAGATAGTCAATAGGTTCAATGAAATTCATAGATAGGAGGCATTGAAGCTCTTCTTTGACAAGAAGGGTTATGAGAAGGTGCATCTATCAAAGCTTTTACTTGATAAGCTTGGCACCATGGGTAGTAATGATATTATGGGTAATGATGGAAGGGTTGATTATAAGCATGTCACTATAAGACCAAGCAAATGCTATGCTATGATCTTGAAAGAAAGAGGGAAAATCTTGAATCTCTGAGGAATCTAGTGATTGGTCAAATTTGATAATGCACAAGTTATCCTGAGTACCCAAGTTAAAATCCATGTTGGATTCATTCAACATGATTGAAGTTTCAAGAGGGAAGGATTTTTGGATAGAAGAATCTTCTGCACTAAGATAGGCAAGAAGGAAATTATCATCTTGACACTAAATAGTATTAATGGTAAGAAAGTCATTTTCTACCATCTCAAGATGAGTCATAGGAATGGTTACAATTTCTTCATATTTTTGATAAGTCAAGGGTCCAAGGCTAATCATGTTGACAAAAAAGAATTAGGGGGAATAGTGTCAAAATCCTTAGACTCCAATGCTGAAGTGGTCGATGAGGATGGGACTTCCTCATCAATAATGGTAATGAGAGGTGAATTGGTTGGCTCTTTAGGTAGAGTGAATCTGAGACCAAATATCTCATGAGGCTTTTGGGTCTTACATGGAAGAAACTCATGTGGTTCATGCTCATAACATCCTAGACTGAATCCCTTCTAAACACACCTATGGAGGTATGCCTTGGATAGCTCTAGTTTATCTAGATAGGAAAAATTAGAGGTGAATGGTCAAGAATAAGAGGAAGTTGAGGAGGTAGCAAGCAATTGATCAAGTCCCCCATAGACAAGATTCATTTGGAGATTGGGAGGCCCAAAAGGAATAGTGATGTCTATATTGGGATCATAACTAGGGTTTTGGTCAAGGTTCTCATATTCCTAGGGAGTAGGGAAGGCATCCAAGGCCAAGAGGTGATACTCCCCAAGTGAGAGATGTTGGAATGTTGATTCCAAGGGGCCCTTCATGGGGATTTGGGTAGAGGGGATGGATGAGCTAGTTGAGGCTTTGTTGGTAAAAGAGGTGGAGTCATCATTGATTGGTGAAGGCTTGGTGGATGGAAGGAAGAGAACATCATTTAGCTAGTATGTCATGTTGCTAGATGTAAAATGACTTGGGTTATCTTATATGGTAACTACTTGACCTTTGTTCTCAAGTTTGATGTACCAATGTAGGGTAGATGGCACACAATTCATGGAATAGATCCAAGGGAATCCAAGTAGAACATTGTATTATAAATTACCTTATACTACATAGAAATGCTCAAGAAGCTTGTGAGGTCCTAAATGAATGTGGAGGATGATAGTTCCTAGTTATTACCATAGTTTTATTGAAGGAATGGATCACCATTGTGGTTTTTGACATAATGTTCTATGATAATTTTAGTTGGGCATATGTGTGGGAGGAGATAATGTTAATGTTAGTCCCTCCATCAATCATAACCCTTTAATAAAGGTTTGGTTGATGTATGTGGTAATAAAGAGAGGAGGATCTAGATATTGGGGATGAATGGAGGGTATTTATGAATCCTTAAAGGTAACATGGGTGGAAAGCTAAAGGGCTCCAACAAAGGCTACTAGAGGTTGTGGATCTTCTACTTAAACCTTTATGGTCTACAAAGCCTCTATCATTGCTTGATAGTGATGGGATGAGGTATTGATTAGTTCATATAAACTCATCTTCATCGATGTTTGGTAAAGTTACTTTAGAATGACTCTGTGGATTGACTAAGAAGGGTTGGATTGGGGGGCACCCAAGATGGACACCTTGGGCTTAGGTAAAGGTGAGGGTGATTGGCTTTGGTTAGATGATTGGGTGGTAAAAGAAGGGTATATCAATGGAATGGACACATTTACCTTCCCCTTATACTTTTATTAGGTTTGTGATCATGTGACCACATGGATGGTATGGATTTGGAGAAGAGTTGAGTTAGAGGACTACTTTGGTTCCTCCTCACTCTAATATGAGAGTGTGGGAGTAGGTAAGTGTTGGGTGGTTAATTTTGGTTTTTTGAGTGGCAGTGGGCTCATGAGAGGCTCTTTTGATAATAGGTCATTGTTAGCACATAGCTGATGGACTAAGACTTGGAGAGATTTACAATTCTTTGTATCATGTCTTGGCATTATATGGTATGAGCAAATTAAATTATCATTAAACTAAGATGGCTTAGGACTATGAAGGTCAAATGGTTTTATAGGAGGAAAATTCAAGCAAGAAAATTGTAATAATATTTGTAGGATGGTTGAGAAAGACTCAAGAAAAGGTGATAAGGGTGTTGGATTTTTGGCTTTAGCTTTTGGGGTGAAAGCCTTCTCAGGAGTAGGCTTCGCAACAGGGGGTTTTGGTGGTGGAATTTTCTTGGTAAGGGATTTTTGGATTAGATTTCTTGGGTGTTAATGGTTTGAAGGTAGAATTTTTAGAAATAACAAGCTTGGTAGTAGGTGGTTTAGAAATATAAGGGTTAGAAGTAGAATGTTTGGTAGCAAAGGGTTTGGAAGTATAAGGTGTGGAAAGAATAGGTAGATGTGTAGCTAAAAGAGGAGGCTAGGCTTGGGTTGTATTTGGGAGATGTGTCTTCTTAATGGAAGGATGAGGTTCTAGGATGGAAGAAGGATGTGGTCCTAAAATAGAAGGCAAGGTAGAAATGGGTGACAAGGTTTTAGTTTTTGGGATCCTAGGTGGCTCCACGTTCTTGATTGGCTTGACTTGGGGTTTATTTGGTGGGCTAGATGGTGTTAAATCCAAATTTAAAAGAGGGTGAGTAAGGCTCAGATTAGGGAGCATGCCTAAGTTTTGATGGTATTTTTTGAGATGGTAGAAGGTGCTTGGGTTACTTTGGGTGGAGTTGATTTGATTGGTTCAACTATGGTTTGAGAGGTAAATATTTTTACTAGTTTGGTTGGGGTGATGATGGGTTCACTAATGGAAGTGGAAGGTTGGATTGATAATGGTATGGTTAAGGGTTCTTGTTTGGTTGGATAAGAGAGCCCAAGATAGTGCCAAAATATGGCATGATCCATGTTGGGTTGGGATAGGTACTCCAAATTTTGAACTAGTCTAGAAAAAAGGATTATAGATAGGTTTGGTTCCTTCGATATTAATCTTGAAGGACAAACCCATGGGTCGAAAGAGGGGATCAATCACCTTGTCCTCTTCCTCAATCAAAGACTCTAGTGTTTGGGAAGGTGATTCCTCCATGGGAGGGGTAAATAAAGTGACCTCTTCCTTAGGAATGCTTTCCAAATGAAGAGTGGATTTTCTCTATGATGGAAGAGAAAGGTATGGTGGTAATGGCTTCTTCTTTTGATATGTCTTCCAAAGGAGAAGTTGGTAGCTCCACTACCTCAATAAGTGGAGAAAGGGGAATAGTTGTTTCCTTTGTTTTATTTTTTTATAAAAATAGAAGGTGACTCCACTATCTCAATAAGTGGAGGGGAAGAAGAAGTGGTTTGGGCAATGGTTTCCTCAACAACGAGTTCACTAAGAACCACATTAACATGCAAGGGAACACCATTCATAGAGGTAGATTCTAGGGGTCACACATCTACTAAATTCATGGTAGATGGCACATAATTCATGGAATGAATCCAAGGGGGTCTAAGTAGAACATTGTACTAAAACTCACCTTCTACTACATAGAAGAGCTCAGGAAGTTTACAAGGTCCTAAATGAATGTGAAGGATGACATTTCCTAGATTTGTTGTCATAGTGTCATTTAAATAATAGAGCACCACTATGGTTTTTGACATAATATTATCTAGCAATTTTAGTTGGTCATATGCATGGGAGGAGATGATGTTGATTCTAGACCCTCAATCAATCATAACCCTTTTAATGTAAGTTTAGTTAATTTATGTGGTAATGAAGAGAGGAGGATCCAGATCTTGGGGATGAATGAAGGGTATTTCTAAATCCTTAAAGGTAACAAGGGTGAAAAGCTAAAGGGCTCCAATAAAGGCTACTAGATGTTATGGATAATCTGGTTGAACCTTTATGGTATACAAAGCCTTTATCATCACCTAGTAGTGATGAGGCAAGGTATTGATTAGTTCATATAAACTCATCTTCACTAGTATTTGGTGAAGTTATTTTAGAACAACTCTTTGGATTCATTCAGAAGGGTTGGATTGAGGGGCACCCAAGATGGACACCTTGGGCTTAGGTGAAGGTCAGGGTGCTTGGTTTTGGTTGGGTGATTGGGTGGAAGAATAAGGGTATGTTTATGAAATAGACACCTTTGCCTTCCCCTTATCCTTTTTTTGGGCTTGTGATCATGTGACCACATGGATGGTATGGATTTGGGGAAGAGTTGATCTAGAGGACTACTTTGATTCTTCCTCACTCTTAGATGAGAGTGTGGGAATAAGTAAGTGTTGGGTGGTTACTTTTGGTTCTTGGAGTGGAAATGGGCTCATGGGAGGCTCTTCTAAAAATAGTTCATCATCAGCACATAGTTGATGGACTAGGACTTGGAGAGCTTTATAGTTCTCTGTATCATGTCCTAGTATTTTATGGTATGAGCAAATTTGATTTTCATTAAACCAAGATGGATTAGGACTATGGGGGTCAAATGGTTTTATAAGAGGAAAAGTCACACAAGAAGCTTGCAATAATCTTTGTAGGATGGTTGAGTAAGACTCAAGAAAAGGTGATAAGGGTGTTGGGGTTTTGGCTTTGGCTTTTAGGGTAAAAGCCTTCTCAGGAGTAGGTTTCATAATGGGGGGTTTGGGTGGTGGAATGTTCTTGGCAGGGGTTTTTGGAGTATATTTCTTAGAGTTTAATGGTTTGGAGGTAGAAGTTTTAGAAATGGTAGACTTGGTAGTGGGTGGTTTGGAAATAGAAGGGTTAGAAGTAAAATGTTTGGTAGTAGAGGGTTTGGAAGTAGAAGGCATGGAAAGAATAGGTAGAGGTGTAGCTAAAAGAGGAGGATGGGATTGGGTTGTCTTTGGGAGATGTGTCTTCTTAATGGAAGGATGAGGTTCTATGATGGAAGAAGGATGTGGTCCTAAAATAAAAGGCAAGGTAGAAATGGGTGGCAAGGTTTTAGTATTTGGGATCCTACGTGGCTCTACTTTTTTGGTTGGCTTGCCTTGGGGTTTCTTTGGTGGGATAGATGGTGTTAAATCCAACTTTAATGAAGGGTGAGTAAGGTTCAGAGTAGGGAGCATGCCTAGGTTTTTGACAGGATTTTTTGAGATGGGAGAAAGTGATTGGGTTACTTTGGGTGGAGTTGATTTGGTTGGTTTAACTATTATTTGAGAGGTAGGGGTTTATACTGGTTTGGTTGGGGTGATGATGGGTCCACTAATGAAAGTGGAAGGTTGGTTTGACAATGGTATGGTTAAGGGTTCTTGCTTGGTTGGATAAGGGAGCCCAAGATGATTTCAAAATGTGGCACGATCCATGTTGGTTTGGGATAGGTATTCCAAGTTTTGAACCAATCTAAAAAAAGGCTTATATATGGGTTTGGTTATTTCGTTATTGGTCTTAAAGGACAAACACATGGGTTTAGAGAGGGGAGTGGTCACCTTGTCCTTTTTCTCAATCAAAGACTTTAATGGTTGGGAAGGTGATTCCTCTATGGGAGGGGTAAATAAATTGACCTCTTCTTTAGGAATGCTTTCCAAAGGAAGAGTGGATTGTTTTATGGTGGAAGAGAAAGGTATGGTGGTAATGGCTGCCTCTTTTAGTATGTCTTCTAAAGGAGAGGTTGGTAGCTCTACTACCTTAATAAGTAGAGAAAGGGGAATACTTGCTTTCTTTGTTTTGGTTTCCAAATTAATAAAAGATGACTCCACTACCTCAATAATTAGAGGGGAAGAAGAAGTGGTTTGGGTAATGGTTTCCTTAACACTGAGTTCACTAAGAACCACATTAACAATATGGACCTCATGATTTTGAGAGGATTTTACTCTATTATTTTCATTGTTTGTAGAAGGGGCATGGTTGGGAATAGGTTTTCTAAATATGTCAAGTGATTGATTAGGGGTGCATTGGTATTATCTAGCATAAGTTCCCTAATATAAATCAACCCTTGGACAGTGCTTTTGAAGGTATTACACCTACTCACATCATGCCTAATGACACAATGGAAGGAACATAATTGTTTCTCTTTATACCAACTAGGTTTGGGATGAGAGGAATCAAATTTTTGTGGGGGCTTAATTAGATAAAGTTGTATGATGTTTGTTTTCAACAACTTTTCCAATATTGAAGCATATGACTCCCCTAGCGGAGCGTATTACTTTTGGTTTTTATGGTTTTGGTTTCGGGTATTCTGGTTGGAAGAATTAGAAGAGTTGGGTTGGTTAACAATCAGTGGAGGGGAATTTTTAAGGACAACTACAATCATGTTTCCCTTAGTTTTGGTGTTAGTATTGGAGTTGTTGTTGGTTTTGGAGGAGGAATTTGTATTTGACTTTAAACTAAAATTCCTTTTTCTCAATTTTAGCTCCCCCTCATCAATGGCTCTAATCTCCAATTTACATGTCATGTTGAAAGCTTCATCAAAGGTCTTAAAAGTCTAAACCTACATAGTGGAGGAAATATGTTTCACACAAGCCTGAGAAAAAATCTCAATCAACTCAGGTTGGGGCAAAGAGAAAGAGAGTCAGTTTATCAAGCCTCTCTAATGGGCCATAAAATCAAAAATTGACTCATCCTCAAATTATCGAATGGAGTAGAGGTCGGTAATGGAAACTTTCTTAGATATATTTATGGAAACTGATCTAATAAGGTTTAATCTAATTGGGCAAAAGAAAAGACAAAGTGCCTGGTAATAGCATTGTACCAATCTAATGTCAGAGCAAATAGGGACATAGGAAAGGTGCGAAGAAGGAGAGGATCATCATAAGCAATAAAATAGAAAGAGTGTCTAAATGCTCTAAGATTTTGTTGAGGATCTTCCTTACTCTAAAATTTTGAAAATTTTGGAAGCTCCCATTGAGGAGGATAAGGTCAAATTCGGACGGATGGATGAATTGGTAAATTTGATCATATGATAAGAAGTTATGGGCACCAACAATAGATGACTCTAAATTGGGCATCTTATCCATTAACATCTTAACCAAATTATTTTGTGGTTATGTACCCCCATAGTTGTATGGAAAATTATGTTGGGGTTGGGTAGGTGCAACATAAGGGTAGCTAGTGGAAGGTTGGAAGGTTATCACATATTGGTATGTGGACACGATGTGGTTGAGAGGATGACATGTATGGGTAAGTGGATAAATGATGTTGGGTAGAGGATGGAGCCATATACCCCTATGGGTTTGGAATATAGTTTGGGTTGGTTGCAATAGGAAATTGTTGAGGAATTAACATGGGTTGGGTTAGAGGTATGGTTGGGTTGTTGGGTTAAGGATGGGTAGTAATCTTTTTACTAATGGGTGGAAGGGTATAAGGTATACGAACCACAAAGCTTTGGAATGGAGTGGAGGTTGGTGGGTTGGAGATAAAAGGAAGGGTGGTAACACTAGTAAAGGGTACTCCAATCTTAAGTGGAGTATAGGTGACTAAAGGTTGGGTTACTCCTATACTAGAAGATTTACTGGTTGGGGTGGAAGGCATTTGGGTGTTGGTTGGTTGGATGGGTTGGTTTTAGATGGTAGTATTATATGTATTATTGATATAAGAAGATGCTTGGGTGACTAAGGGTTGGGTGTAAATGGTGGTAATAAAGGTGCTACCCATAATTTGGGATGACATACCATAGGGTGGATCAATAGGTAGAACTAAATCAGGGGTATGGTGGGATATGGTGTTAAGGTAATATTGGAGGGATATGGGTTTATTATCCAAAAAGGTGGAAAAATATGTATCACCTTAGGCAACCATCCAAGGGATACTAGTACTTTCAAAAGGATGGGGAGAGCCCTCTACATCTGAGATGTACTCCATGTATGAAGAATAAGAGGAAGATAGGTAGTTAGGAGGTGGATCCTGATTTGCTTGGTTTCTTAGTTGCTATCTAGTGAGAACTATGTAAGGAAGGGAAAAAGGAAGATATAAGCAACCTCATGACTCAAAATATAAGTAATCAAAATAAATATATCTCAAGGAAAATAATGCATACACTAAAGTGCATTAAAATCCTAGGATACTTTATTATCTCTCTTTAGGCTTATGCCTCAATTTTTAAAGAAGATATAAAGGACCAACTTGGGCTTGTAGAATGGGTACTAGAAGAAGATGTCTAAGGATGGTTTGAAGTAGTTAAAGGATCTCAAGATCTATACTATAACTTGGTACATGGCTTGATATTATGGCCTACCCCCTCACTTCACACACCGTAGTGATAAGGGTATTGAGTGCTTAGCTAAAATATATTGAGTTACTAGAGATTATACTCAGCCAGCATACTGAGTTGGTTCTCCTATTAGTGGTGAAATCCAAGTAGGATAATTGAACAAAGCTGAGCACTAGGTGATGAAATCCTAGTCAAGCTTTATGTTAATTTTTTGATGTTTAATTAAATGTATGGTTTGGTCTCTTA
>JARHVA010000312.1:2450000-2457500 GCA_037957365.1 Torreya grandis | reverse complement strand
TATTATCGCCTTCTAATCACTAAGATCTCGATTGCACAAGGTGAAAACATATGGTGGATAAAAGTAGAGAACCCAAAATAA
This sequence comes from Torreya grandis, assembly GCA_037957365.1. NCBI lineage: Eukaryota > Viridiplantae > Streptophyta > Pinopsida > Cupressales > Taxaceae > Torreya > Torreya grandis. The sequence continues at coordinate 2,457,419 of JARHVA010000312.1, read as the reverse complement.
ATGAAATTGTTGCCAAAAAATGGCCCTAGAAAGAGCTCTTATACTAGATGTTATGACCTTTCTTTCAATACATTATAAATAGTATAGTGTAAATACCAAAAATAATATTTAAAATGAAAGAATGAAAATACTATATTGCATAGAAAAAGGAAAGTAATTGCATTACAATATTTTTATCTTATTCAAAGGGGAAACCTCCTTTGAACAATATTAATACAATATAAATCATGAACACCTTTACACTAGTTTAGAATCTTATTTATACTAATGCTATCCTAGTTAATTAATTCTTCCCATGCATGTGGGATCATTGTAAATAGTTCTAAGGATGACTTTATAAGCATATGTATATGTATATATTTTTAAAGACAATAATTATAAATAACGAGTTAAGATGAATGTGTCCTAACACATTACCTATGTTTCCATATTTTGAAGATGGATCAGACCATACATATTTCTCTTACTTGTGTGTGTGTGTGTGTAATTGTAATACCCTACCTTGATTCAGTAGTGACTTTTCATTAGAATAGTGTTGTTATGATTTTAGTATGTTGTGCGGTGATCTTGTTTAGGTAGTGTGGATGACATTGACATGATATGTATTGGATTTGGCCCATTAGGTTCCTTGGGAAGCCTTCAAGGTCATTTTAACTTGCTCGTGACCTTGAACAAGTTATTATTCAGTTGAGAAGTGATTTATTTGCTCACTATGGTTAACTCAGTGATTCATCTCTATAGATGAGCTAGTATTATTTGAGGTGTATTCAGTATTAGGAGATGTTTTTACATTTTGTTTTTTGACTATTGATATTTCTATATTTATGCTGAGCAAATGTTTATTGTAGAGTTGTTGAGAAATGCCTTTCTCAATAGTTATTTTAGAGGACATGTTAGTCTTCTGAGTTACTCGAATGGACTCCCAAGTGGTCTCTCATCCTTCTCATTGGGATACTAAGATTACAGTCAACCATTTTGGTCATGATTGGGATGTCTTCGAGTCCATGTTGGTCATCTTCTACTTAAGTTACAAACCAACTTCTTGTACTCCATAAGCTTGCATTTAATCTACATCAAGTTTGCATTAGTCATATTTTAGTTAAGAATAAATGATATGCATGTATGATTAATAAAATTTAATTATATTAGACTATGTTATTCATATTGTCTCATTTGATTTATAATTATGTATTTATTTAAATATAAATATAATTAGTTTTACATGATTTTGGTAAAACGGATAATAAGTGAAATTGAAATTGATTAATGGAAGCTACTTTTATCATTTGAGGAAAGGTTTTCTTATAATAATAATAACAATAATAATAATAATAATATCAATAACAATAATAATAACAATAACAATAACAATAACAATAACAATAACAATAACAATAACAATAATAATAACAATAACAATAACAATAACATCAACAATAACAATAAAAATAATAATTTTCTATTTGAATAAATGTATTATTAAAGATTGAGTCTTCCATTTTGCCTTGGGTCACATTTGAGGTATACAAGTTTAGTGGGAGATAATGGACAAAGCACTTGCTTTTGTTTGTTGTCAATTTGAACTCTTGTCAAAGATAACTCACCAAAATTTGTGCCATATTCTTGGGAATGTTAAGTGGATGACAAGCCCACATGGGTATGGAATGCCCAAGTTAGTGGTGGCAAAATTACATCATTCCAAAATTAATGGCAAGGCATCTTTCTATGTGAGGGGACAAGTGTGCCACAATATTCATTAAAATAATGAATTTTAAATTGTGATCTAATCTTTGATTCAAAATAATGTAAAAAATAATTTTAACCAAATTTGGTCATTCCAATTCATGGAGAATTGGTTAAGGGAGAAAGAGAAATATGGAGAGGAGAAGAAGATAATTAAACCATTATTAGTTAGGAGCAAGAGGATGCAAATTTTAAAATAAGAAAGTAGATCTTCCCTCTTAATTTTTGTTGTTCTTTTTTCCTAATTCATGTATGGGTTAAATAATGAAAGAAATATTCATTAGATTATAATTAATATTTAATTCATGTTAATTTACCAGATTGATTTTTAACTAAAATTTGTTTGAGTAATTTTGATAGCTTGTTAGGTGGATAGGTCTTTTGAAAAGAAAAAATTGAAAACCCCTGTATGGTGTTATGTGTGGGTGAATCTTCTATTTTAAATTTGAGAGATATACTATTTATTCATAGTATATAAATTTAAAGTGTGTGTGTGTGTGTGTGTGTGTGTGTGTGTGTGTGTGTGTAGAGTTACAATGTTCTTATATAAATTCAAATTGAAGACCACAAATAATTTTAAATTTGAATATAAATGTTATGGTTGATCTTGACTAAAGTAAAACTTAATCAAATAATTTATGGGTTTTGTTCCTCTCCCCACTAGATTCTAAATGCATATAAGAAGTTAATTTTTAGTTAAGCGAGGAAAAATATATTTAATTTCAAAGATCTGCATTTAGTCACAAATGTAGATGGGTGAAATTATGCTAGTGTGTTTTTAAATCAAGTTTTTTTTTTAAAGATTTTGATTTGATATCGATGTAAATTAAATGTGAAGCAATGTAAAATAAAATGTTGTGATATATATATATATATATATATATATATATATATATATATATATATATATATATATATATATATATATAAATATATATATATATATATATATATATATATATATATATATATATATAATTTTTTATATTAATATAAATAAATATGTATACTTATATACATGTATATATACATATACATACATAAAAATAGTGAACTATTTATTAATATGTTTTTGGATATTATTTATGTATATACATATACATAAAAATTCATAATTTTAAAGATTTAGACTAGATATTTTATTAGTTAATTTTTTAATGTGAATATTTGTGAACAATAATAAAATTGTTAGCACCTTTTATTGTATTTGGAGTCTCTAGTATTATCAAATTCTTAATGAGAAAATCTATTTTCATTAGGATCTATCTGAAGCCCATGTGGATGGTATTTAGGATATATCATAATTTAATGAAAATTTTATTATTCTAGTTTAATTGAATAAATGCTTAGTATTAATTGCCAATAATAACATCATGATGAAATTAGACTCACTGGATGAAATTTGTGTTGTTTGAGTTTTTTATGAAGTCTCATCTCAATTATTTTTGGATGAATTTACTTATCCTCACTTTATTGCATCATTTGTTTAAAATAATAATAATAAGATTGCCATTATTAGGATGAATGCTGAAATTTTAATATTTATCTTATTTCTAACTTTGGAAAATGAAATAAGGTTTTGTGAGGGCATTTTTATTTGCTCAGCATAAGCTAACGCTTGTTAACCATGTCTTAGTTCAAGATGCAAGGTGGGTAGATTTGTAAAGCTGTGTAAAGATAGACTTTTGTATTTTATTTTATATTTTTATTGTTTAGACTAATATTGAGGTAAATTGTGAAATATTCCTTTCATTGTAAATAAATAAATTCTAAAATAATCTATTATTGAAAATCACGTTTGTATTTGTCTTAAAAATTTACAATCTATAAGCCTTTGCTATTATATGAAATTGTGACAACATTAGAATGTTATATATCTTGTTTAACGAATAAAATAATAACCAAAATTTTTTTTATTGGTAATTAGGAAAATTATTTGGAAAATGAAAATAATTTAGTGTTATTTAAACTGGGATTAGTAAATCAATTGCAACAATGGTTAATGTTTTATTTTTAGTTGACTCCCTAATTAAAGATTTAATTGTGTAGTAACATTAATTGGAATAACTTAGATTCATAGTAACAATTATTCTAATATTAAATTATAGATTAATTATCTCAGATGAATAATTTAGAAATATATATACATATTAATATATGTTATTGTAAACTTAAAATGTTAAATGGGTTATTGAGTGAAATATGAATTGATAATATGATGGTAGTATTTAATATTTATCAAACTATTAACTTAAACCAATAATGTGTTTCCTAATAGAATGAGATTTCAATTTGCATCAATCTATTAAAATCCCTTTCAGAATACAATTTTAATTAAATATCTTAAGTGATCAGAATCCAAATTCAATATTTGATACCAATTCTCTTAAATCATGAGAATTGGTATAGTACACCAATTAAATATTTAACCTATCCTAATCTGAAAAGGTTATCCATTTCAAATGGTATTTGTATATTTAAACCCTTTTGTATTATTGGTTTTCTATGGAGACATCTTAGAATGGCCATTTTAAATTATTCCAAAAGTCAAGTTTCTTTGAAATGGGTGTTGTTTCATTGTATTCATAGCTTCATATCATCCTAAAAATATTCATTTTTAATTTCACTTAATGTTTGTTATTTTAGGTGACATGATTTCAAATATAGTTTACTCTACAATTTCTGTTGAATCTGGATTTTGTCTGCAGAGTCACTTTGGGAACGAGTTTAAAATAATATCATAAATAGTTATATTATGAAACTAAAACTTTTAGACTTTAATCTTATATCATGAAAATTAATATCTACAACCATAAATTTATCATCTCCTTTTGATTCTTTTTGGTGGATCCAACTCTAGAGGTATTTGGTGAGTTTCTACAACTGATGTTCTTTTTGAGTCTATAAAGTCATTTCAAAATGGAATTACTTAAAATAGTTAGAGGAGTGTTTAGGTAAAACTAGAGGTTGATAATGATTTTTTTACCTTTAAATTTACCTAGTTTATTCAAGAAAATTATTAACAAAACAATTTTCTACATTATAAGTTTGTTTGAAATGTTGAGATATTTTAGCCTTGTATTTATCTAATATTGTTTATATAGGTTCCTAGTAATATCCTATATCTAATAGAATATAAGATAACTTTAAAAATTGTTTTTCACCTCGTAGGATTATTTTTACCATCATCATTTAATAGGTGATTTAATGAAAGTAAGTCTTGATTATGAGGTGAGCTAATCATTTAGATGCATCAATGTTAGTTAATTACACTTAAAATAAATGTTTAAACCTTGAATAGTGTACTCATGGGTAATAAAGTGTTTAGGTTTGAGGTTGGATGAATTAAGAATCTGATTTTTTTTACGCAACTTTAACACACTTATAGACATAGTTTGTTGAAACAATGTGTCAACGAAATGTTGATAGATCATGTTCCAGACCATTTGGGACGACTTTCAGTATTGGTTTCAGTATTCATAGTTATATTTTTTTATCCTTTGAGTATTGAGTCAAGTATATTATTGCACACTAATTATGGTGTAGTTGATACAGCTTAGTAACAACTAGCTTGTTGTAAGCCTTTATGTATCTCATTTTCCAAGATTGAAGGTGGACAACTATATTGTATGAGATGTACCTTCAATGTGATTGTACACCTTCAATGTCACATAATATTGTAGGCATTATTTTTTAATACAATTTTAGTCTATGCATACATTCGTATGGATGTGTCAAAGGATGAAGTGTTTTCTTGTGCAGGGTTAGTATTGCAAGAAAGAAAGAAAAAATGTAGTGTATTTTTATGGGTTTTATTTGAGTTATTGTTTTTTAGTGTGACATTATGGTATCGAAGCTTAGGTTCAACACTAAGAGCTCTAGGTAATTGCATTTAGTGTTTTCTAATGAAGTTGTGAAACTTATCATCATGATATTTATACATTTTTTCACTCCCATTAAACTAAGATCTTAATCTAAACTATTGACCATGTTGTAGGAGCTTGGGGTAAAGCTTTTATGAGTTTTGGATTGATGAATTCATTGGCATGTCTATTCTTCAAGTTATAATTTTATAAGATATCTAGTATGTGATATATTTACTTATAGAGAATTATATATTAATGTTGACATGATATTAAAAGGATAACTTCATCTTATCTCTTGGTAATATGACAAGAGTATAATTATAATTAAGATTCCTACATAATGACTAATTAGTAACCATTATTTTGCTTTAACAGAAACTATGTTTGAAAATTTTAAAGGTTATTGATGATTTGTATGAATGTGTCCAAGTGGAGTTTGTGATGAATAAATTTAACCTAATTCTTGAACCAATTTGTGTCATATTCAGAGTTATTTGAGGAACTTATTGCTCTGGGTAGTGTCAAATAAGAACAAATGGACTTAATAAACTTTAACAAAAAAGATTAAAAGAGAACATAATTACTAAAATAAATAATGAATTGGTATCCTAATTATGTCAGTGACTACTTCATGAGGTTTCAAATATTATGACAAATTAACTTAGTTATATAGCCTTAGTGATCCTAGAGACAACATGTGTATTTCTAGGAAGTGAAATCAGAATAAGAATATAGTAAATGGGGTATTTTGGCATTTTACAACATGTAATAGGTTATGTCATTGATTGATCAAATATGGTTAAAAGAGTTATTGATTCTTCTTGTTTAGTAAATTTACAATGAATTCAATTATTATTTGTTTCCACATTTGTGATTGAGATAAATGATACTACACACTATTATGGGGTATTGTGATGACATTCATAGAGAGTTACAAGTATTAATTACTTGAGATTATAGTTACTGTGGTATACAAACATAGGTAATGTCATCAAGGATGACATTGGGACATCAGGTGGACTAATGGGATTATTTTATATATGTTTAAGGAGGTATATGGAGGATGTGTTTAGTATTTTATTAGATTAAAGTAAAATAACATTATTTTGGTTATGTATTTACCCTATTCCTCAATGCCCTTATAGTGGGGATGATTGAGATGCCTCAAACTTTTGAGAGGTAATTTGGATACCTCATATCTCTAAGAGGTAATAAGGATACCTCATACCTCAGGGAGTATTGGGATGCCTCACACTTCTAAGAGGTAAAATAGAGATGTTTTCCTTCTCCCCTTGGGTGACTTTTAGTGCTTTATAGAAGTCACATAGTGAATGTAATGTGATATGTTATTCACATATATTTTTCTAAAATTATTTTAGATGATTGAAATTTATTTTGAGTTAATTTGGAAACCACCATGTTATTTTATTATTTTTTAATATTTTAATCAATTGGCTGATCATGGAAATTGTTGTTGAAATTAATAGTTTGGATTTTTAGTTTTATCATTTTCATTATAGATCACTTGGTCTCATTTTTATTGGTTTTGATCTTACATGATCAACTATTATTTAAATTTATTTCAATGATTTTCATGATGGTTTCCCATGTTAAATGTATGTGATTAACTATTACATTGATGGCATGGTATGGGGAAAATAAGTAGATTGGAATATAACTAGTAGGATTGTGATGGGGAACCTTTTGCATAGGTCTAGATACCATCCTTTCTACCCCACTAGATGTGATGGTTATTTTATATATATATATATATATATATATATATATATATATATATATATATATATAT
>JARHVA010000312.1:2440000-2445000 GCA_037957365.1 Torreya grandis | reverse complement strand
ATTATTATTCAAATTTAATTGAATAAATGCTTAGTATTAATTTCCAATAATAATATCGTGATGAAATTGGACTCACTAGATGAAAGTTGTGTTGTTTAAGTATTTTATGAAATCTTGTCTCAATTATCATTGGGTGAATTTACTTATCATCATTTTATTGCATTCTTTGTTTAAAAAAATAATAATAAGATTGCCATTATTATGATGAATGCTAAAATTAAAAGTTTATCTTATTTATGACTTTGGAAAATAAAAGAAGATTTTGTGAGGGCATTTTTACTTTCTCAACCAAGTTGATGCGTGTTGATCATGTCTTAGTGCGGGATGCAAGTGTGGGTAGATTTGTGAAGCTATGTAAAAATAAAATTTTGTATTTTCTTTTATAGTTTTATTGTTTATACTAAGACTAAAGTAAATTGTAAAATCTTCCTTTAGTTGTAAATAAAAGAAATTCTAAAATAATTTATTATTGAAAATTATTTGTTTGTACTTATCTTGAAAATTTAAAATCTATAAGCCTCTACTATTATATGAAATTGTGACAACATCAGGAAGTTATATATCATGTTTAATGAATGAAATAATAACCAGGAATATGTCTATTGGTAATTAGGATAATTATTTGGAAAATGAAAAAAATCTAGTGTTATTTAAACTGGGATTAGTAAATCAATTACAACAATGGTTAAATGTTTTATTTTTAGTTGACTCTCTAATTAAAGATTTACTTGTGATCAGAATCCCTTTTAGAATACAATCTTAAGTGAATAGCTTAAGTGATTAGAATCCAAATTCAAGATTTGATACCAATTCTCTTAAATCATGAGAATTGGTATAAGACACCAAATAAATATTTAACCTATCTTGAGATGAAAAGGTTATCCATTTTCAAATGGCATTTGTATACTTAAACCCTTTTGTATTATTGTTTCTCCATAGAGACATCTCAAAATGGTCATTTTTAATTATTCCAAAAGTTAGGTTTCTCTGGAATGGGTGTTGTTTCAGTTTATTATTAGCTTCATATCATCCTAGGAATCTTTAGTTCTAATTTAACTTAATGTTTTTTATTTTAGGTGACATGATTTCAAATCTAGTTTACTCTACACTTTCTACTAAATCTAGATTTCATTTGTAGAGTCACTTTAGAAACGGGTTCAAAATAATATCATAACTAGTGTTCTTATAAAACTAAAACTTTTAGACTTTAACCTTATATCAAGATAGGTAATATATACAACCAAAACTTTATTATCTCCTTTTGATTATTTTTTTTGGATCTAACTGGAGGTATTTGGTAAGTTTTTGTAGCTAAAGTTCTTTTTCAGCTTGTAACGTCATTTCAAAATGAGGTTACTAAAAATAGTTATAGGATTATTTAAGTAAAACTAGAGGTTGATAATGGACTTTTCAATCTTTAAATTTACTTAGGAAATCTTATTTAGTATTTTTGGATGTTTCTACTATTTTTAATGGTACAATTTCAAAACTAGTTTATTCAGGAAAATTAGTTCGTAGAATAATTTTCTACATTGTAAACTTGTTTGAAATGTTGATATATTTTAGCCCTTTTTTATCTAATATTGTTTATATAGGTTATTGGTAATAGCCTATATATAATAGAATATAGGATAACATTCAAAATTATTTTTCATCTTGTAGGAGTATTTTTACCATCACCATTTAATAGGTGATTTAACGAAAGTAAGACTTGACTATGAAGTGAACTAATCAATTGGATGCATAGATGTTAGTTAATTACACTTGAAACAAATGGTTAACCTTTAATATTTTACTCATGGGTAGTACAGTGTTTAGGTTTAAGGTTGGAAAAATTAGGAGGTTGGTTTTTTGATGCAACATTAACATGCTTATAGTTGTAGTTTGTTAAAATAATGTGTCAACAAACAGTTGATAAATCACATTCCAAACTATTTGGGATGCATTTCAATATTATTTTCATTAATCTTAGTTATATTTTTTATCCTTCGAATATTGAGTCAAGTGTAGTATTGCAAATCAATTTTGGTGTAGTCGACACAACTTAGTCACAACTAGTTTGTCATAAGCCTATTTGTATCTCATTTTCACAGATTGAAGGTGGATAACCATATTGTATGAGATGTACCTTGAGTTTTCTTGTACACCTTCAATGTCACATAAGATTTTAGGCATGAATTTTTATTGCAAGTGTAGTCAATGCCTACATTCATATGGATGTATTAAAGGATGAAGTGTTTTCTTGTGCGGAGTTAGTATTGTAAGAAAGAAAAAAAATTGTAGTGTATTTTTATGGATTGTTTTTTAGCATAAAATTATGGTATCAAATCTTAGGTTAAACACTGAGAGCTCTAAAGAATTGTATTTTTTTCTTGTTAATGAAGTTTTGAAACTTATCATCTCAATATTTATACCTGTTTGCACTCAAATTGAATTGAGATCTTAATCTAAATTATTGACCATGTTGGAGGATCTTGGGGTAAAGTTTATGAGTTTTGGATCGATGGCTTCATTGGCATGTCTATACTTCAGGTTATCATTTTGTATGAAAGCTAGTATGTGATATCTTTACTTGTAGAGAATTGTATATTAATGTTGATATGATATTAAAAGAATAACTATATCTTATCTCTTGGTAATATGAGAAGAGAATAATTATAATTAAGATTCCTATGGAATGCATAATTAGTAACCATTCTTTTTATTTAACAAAAAACTATGTTTGAAACCTTCCAAGGTTATTGATGATTTGTATGAATGTGTCTAAGTGGAGTTTGTGATGAATAAAGTTAACCTAGTTTTTGAACCAAATTGTCTCATATTTAGAGTTATTTGAGGAACTTCTAGCTCTGGGTAGTGTTAAATAAGAACAAATGGATTTCATAAACTTTAGAAAAAAAATTAAAATAAAACATAATTATTGAAATAAATGATGAATTGGTAACCTACTTTTGTCAATCACTACTTCATGAGGGCTCAAATATTATGACAAATTATCTTAGTATATAACCTCAATGATCTTAGAGACAAATGTGTATTTCCAAGAAGTGAAATCAGAACAAGAATATAGTAAATAGGGTGTTTTGTTATTTTACAATAGGTAATAGATTATCTTGTTGATTGGTCAGATATGGTTACAGGAGTTCTTGATACTTTTTGTTCAGTACATTTACAATGAATTTAGTTGTTATTAGTTTTCACATTTGTGATTGGAATATATGATACTACACACTATTTTGGGGCATTATGATGCCATTCATAGAGAGTTACAAGTATTATTTACTTAAGATTATATTTTCTATGGTATACAAACATAGGTAATGTCATCAAGGATGACATTGGGATATTAGGTGGACTGATGGAATTATTTTATATATGTTTTGGGAGGTATATGGAGGATGTGTTTACTATTTTATTGGATTAAAGTATAATAACATTTTGTTGGTTATGCTTTGACCCTATTCCTCAATGCCCTTATGGGGGATGATTGAGATGCATCAAACCTTTGGGAGGTAATTGGGATGCCTCATACCTTTAGGAGGAAATCGGGATGCCTTATACCTCAAGGAGGTATTGGGATGCCTCACACCTTTAGGAGGTGAAATATAGATGTTTGCCTTCTCCCCTTAGGTGACTTTCAATGCTTTGTATAAGTCACATAGTGAATGTAATGTGATATGTTATTCAAATATGTTTTTATAAAATTATTTAGATGATTGCACTTTATTTTGAGTTGATTTGGAAACCAAAATTTTATTTTATTGTTTTCAAATATTTTAATCAATTAGATGATCATGGAAATTGTTATTAAAACTAACGGTTTGGATTTTTGGTTTTATCATTTTCATTAGAGATCACTTGGTATCATTTTTATTGGTTTTGATTTTACATGATCGGGTGATATTTAAATTTATTTTAGTGATTGTCATGATGGTTTTCCATGTAAAATATAAGTGCTTAACTATTATGATGATGGCATGGTATGGGGAGAAGAATTAGCTTGGAATATAACTAGTAGGATTGTGATGGAGAACTTGTCACACAGGTCTAGATACTATCCTTTCTACCCCACTAAACATGGTGGTTATTATATATATATATATATATATATATATAATTTTGATAGTTGGGAAGTCTAAGTAGTGATGTTTAAGCTAACAGGGAGGTCTAAGGAAGGATGTTGATGATGAGAGGTCTAAGTATATGGTTTATATATAACTATTACTTGGATACATATGCATATTATTTTATTCTATCAGTAAAGTTCAGTGGGTAGTATTACTTTGCATGGTTTAATGCGGTTATTGCTGATATCTATTATCTACCAAGGATTATTCTTATGTTAACATATTATAATTTCACCATAGGATGGTGCTTATATTTGTCATTATGATTCATGACAAGAGAAAATCTTTAGTATACGTACTACTATTCAGTATTATACTATGGTAAAATATCTTTTGGTTTAAGTAATTGAATAAATAAAGTGAATGACAATATGGCAAATTATTAGTATGAAAATTACATACACCAAAGTCTTCATAATTATTGATTTATAGTAAATAATGTTCATAAATGAAAGCAAGTTAGAAATTCACAATAATAAAAGATTTAATAATTCTAAAAAAATTGAAGAAAAGAATTGGGTCAAATCAATAAACTAATTAACTGATTATTGTCCTTTGATCAGCTAGAGTTATGCATCAAGGATGATGCTATTTTGTAGAGGGGGAGAATGTAATACCCTACCTTGATTTAGTAGTGCCTTTTTATTGGCATAGTGTTGTTACAATTTTAGTATGTTGAGTGGTGACCTTGTTCAGGTAGTGTGGATAACATTATATGGGACATATTAGATTTAGTCCATTGGGTTCCCTAGGAAGTCATCAAGGTCATGTTAACTCATTCATGGCCTTGAGTAGGTTGTTCTTCAGTTGAGAAATGATTTATTTGGTCACTATGGTTAGCTTAGAAATTCATCTCTAGAGACAAGATGGCAT